>VDFB02002356.1:0-62782 GCA_007258455.2 Sequoia sempervirens | reverse complement strand
AACTTTCTTAACCCTTCTCTTTTTGCTATTTCTTTTAGTCCTTGGTTAGAGTAGGATCCAAAGCATCACCATGAAGCTAAATCAAATGAACTTGAGGAGTTTCAGCTTGTTGTTTTGAGTGGACAGCCACTGTTCATTCACTTCCAACACTTTGTAACTCATCTGTAAGTTTTCCTTGTGATTCCAGCACTGTCAAGACCTGACATTAGAGACCTTGGGATAGTGTTATGCAATTTGATTGTGGAATATTGTCTTTCAAGAGAGGTGATGCACCTATGTATTTCCTGTGTTGAGAAGTGAGTAAAAAATACATCAACAAAACTGGCTCTAGAAGGAGGGCTGACATGTTGGGAATACAAAGTTGGAGGTTGGAAGTGATTCATTTTATGCCCTCCTCCTCCTAACGCCATCAACAAAACTAGTGCTAGAAGGAGCGCATGACATGTTGAGGCTACAAAGCTTAAAGTTGGAAGTTGAAAAGAGCACTTTCAAAGAAGAAATCTGAGATAAAGAGGTCTCTTTTAATGTTGAAACATAAAATCAGAAAATTCTAAAGGAAAAAAAAGTTGAGCCGAAATGGAGCAACATGCACAAATTGACATCACTCAGCTGCATGTAGATTTGAACAAGAGACTAAAGAAGCCATTGCAACAATTCACGTTGGAGGATAGATGTCATATCCATTGCACTCACAAGCATAATGAATTGGGGTGTCTCACTTCTTGAGCAGAATCAAAAGAGTATTGTAGGGAGAAATTCATTTTTGGAAAATATACCAGCCCTTGGCCCCTGAAGACCCAGAGGAAGAGCTGACAACCATGGAAGCCAAGGCATTCAAGGAGCTGATCCAAGAACATTTGAGCAGCAAAGACGAAACAAGATTGGAGGAAATATTGATGTCTAGTTTGTGCAGATTTCACAATGCACCCCACTCTGAATTCACTTGCCCGTCATGCACAAGCATCATCATTCAAGCCAAGAGTTGTTCAGACAAGTTGGAGCAGCCAACTCCCAATGAAGAGAAGTTATCCAATGAGGCCAAAGAGCCATCAACATCTGGAGGACATCAAAATCAGGATGAACCAAGAAATTTGATACAAGTTGATGTTGGAGTAGCAGACATTGAAGTTGAAAACCAGGAGGAAGAAGCAATTTTCACTAGGACGGCAAGGTGCCTTGGTGAAAATATGATTGAAACTAATTTAGAAAGCCTTCCCTCCACCAATCAAAGGTAGTCCTCCACTCCGGAAGAAGAGAAATTGGTAGGTCACGATGAACCAATGAAATTTGTAGTCATGCATGTTAGGACAACTAACTCAGATGCTGAAAATCAGAAAGAGGAAAAGGACGACAACCTTGTAAAAACAAAAAATGATGACAAAGACATAAGTGAAATCAAATTGGAAGACTTCTCCTTCATCAATAACAGTGATCGAGGATCTGAAAATGCAAGTTTGGAGGAGTGGGAGCAACCACATGCCACGGCTGTCTACCATCAAGCTTTTTTTTCAAGTGATGATGAGGACCCAATAGCGGAAAGATATGACTAGCTCATCTCCAGATTAGCAAAGGATTGGTCAGAACTAAGATGTCAAGTGGATTTGGAGGTATTGCTACTACCAAATTGGTGCAAACTTCATGATTCATCACACTCAAAGTTCACATGCGGACTATGCAAAGAGGCTATCAAACAAGTTAGAGGACAAGTGGCGTAGCCAAGTGCCCGACCTCTTCTACTTGCTGCCCGGATCGAAGTAGAAGACCAAAAGCATGAATCAAGTGATGACTCAGCTAAAGGCAGGCCTCAAGAGGATGTTGCGACAATAATAGAAGAAGGACAACAATATAGTCTTGAACTTCTGAGTGATGAATTAGATCAAACAGGAATGTTGTCCACCAGTCATCAAGAATTTCCTCTCGAAGAGCATTTGCACGCCATGAACGATACTAGGCTTTATGTTGAGCACTTGGAGGAAAATTGTGTAGTAGACTTTGCTCCCCTTGATGAGGTGTCATCAATTGATGACTTCTTTCCATTAGGAACTGTACTATGGAGGTATGCTCATGCCGAGGAAGAGCACATCCCAGAAGATGGTAGCGATGAAGGCATACCAATTGCCCCTCCCGTTGATGAAATACTAGAGCCTCTAGAGTGGGAGAAGGGTTCCTTCTCTATCTACAGTGATGCTGAGCAAGAGGAAATGAGTGAATGTTATAATGAGATGCATGAACAAAAAAGGGTAGAAGACAAAGGTGGAGGTGTTTTGATGGCTTCCAACAAGTATGACAGAATTGACCAACTACAAGACACAACTAGAAGTCCTTCTGCCATGACCATTGTTGATCATCCTTCATATTTAGGGAGATGTAATAGGACAGATGCATGCATTTCATTATCCGATGACATTGAACATCATAAAAGGGAGGTTGATACCTGGGAAAGAAAGTGGGATAGCATGTTGCCTTTTGAGGACAGTAGTCAAGTGGACATCAAGTTTGTGAAAGATCAACTAGATGAAGTCTGCCTCCTTGAAGAAAAACTAGTGGAGATTGTGGGTCCCATTGGTAGATTAGAAGGGGTCTTTGCTACCCCGTTCTCCCAGTCTTATGCAAGCTTAATGTCTGAAGTGTTGTACCCTCCAACGCGCTTGCCCGAGACTACCAATGCACCTATCGACAATGTAGTGATCGCCCTTGACTGTCTAACGCTGCCACCTCCATGTGACGACATCCAAGTTCTATCCTTCCTTGCCCATATTATTTCTCATAACTACACTTATTATTTATATTATGGGAATGAGGGAAAATGAACATGTTTATGGATTAACCATGGGTTCAACGAGCCTCCTCAATTGCTGATTTTTCATGATGATGTGATTGAACTTGAGTGTTGCAATGTTGAACTTCCTTTTCTAAATATAAAGATAAACTTGTATGGTTAAGAACAATAATGATTGCCCATTTGGTTGTGCATGCATTACAAAATCTAGTGAACATTAATGTCCGCTTACCCTACCTGAACATAGTGCTTTGTAAATATCTTTGTACATAGCTCGTTTTGAGTAGTATAGGTTTATTGTAAATACTCTGCTTTCATGCTTTCCTTAGGTTAGTTGGTTTGATACTAGGTTGCTTTCTTTGTAGGTTGTTTTCTTTTTGTTTGCTTTTGCTTTGATGTTGTTTTGCTCGGGGTCCCTCTGCTTTTAGCTGGGCACATATGTGTGCACAACAACCATACTTATCACCTGGGGTTTTTCTACATATTTCTTTGTCAAACTCTAATCAAGTCTTCAAAGTGGATGGTGAAAGTCTTCTGTTAGTGTCAAGTGATCTAGGTGTTTGATTCAAAGAGGATAAGTTGTTGGTTTATTCTGACTCTGACGTATTCTAAAATCTTATAGCTCTTACACATCTTAAGAATGCAACGGTCACTGTAGGGCCTTTTGTGAAGTCTAGTTAAGTGAAAAAATCTAAAATTCTGTTCCAACGCCACTGTGATTCTTAGCCCTGGGCGTGAGCTTTAATGCTTGTGGGTTGAAATAAAAGAGTTGACAAGAGAAAAGAAATAAAGAAAGAAAACATTAAAAATTAAAAGAAATAGAAAATTTAAATTTTTAGGGGTATACGAGCAACTCTACCGGGGCTATGGACGCTTGTCCGGCAGTAGAGCAATGTTCGGAAGAATCATAGCGACAACCTCGTTGAGGCTATGAACACCTGACTAGTAGCGAGGCAATGTCTCAGATGCTTTTGGAGTTAGAATAAACTACGTAGCTTAACTTGACAGAGCTTGGGTTCCTGTAGCAACTGAAGGATGGGACTTAATGCAATTGCACACACTTGGATTTTCAACATACTGAAGGTTTGGTTGGCTAGTGGTTTTGATCCTTTGGTTGAGCGTCTGGTTTTTTTTCCCTAGCATGAAGGTTGGAACTAGAGATTTTGGGTTCATGACTCCAATTTGTCATCGAAATGCTCTGGAGCATTTCCCTAGTGAGTCATCATTTGTTGTGCATGTTTTGCACACATGCCCCACCATAGGCAAGGACCCTCTCTTTTCGCTCATGACAAGCTGCTTTGCTCTTGTCTTGTTTTGCGTGCCCCATTTTCCAAGCCCAAATTGGTCATGTGCCTTTAAATGATCAAATCCCCCAACCCAAATTCACCCAGTTGGGGTATTCAAATCTGGGGAGAAATAAAGTCCCCCATCCCTTTTCTGCCTTTTTCCTTATTCCTGCTAACTTGGTCCTTGATCGCTCGATTCGGTTTTTTCTACATTTTTGACTTTGGAGAAAACTTTTTGGTGGATTTGGGATGTTTTTGTGGTTGCTATGTGAACTGCCAAGGTTTCGTCAATGTTTCATTAAGTTTTGGTGGTTTCTAAACTTTCCTTCTGGAACTCCATCCCTCTTTGGCTATTTTGAAACATCCATGGACCCCTGACAGTCCGCTTTCTACATTTTTTATTTTGGGGACAAATTTTTGGTGGATTTGGGATGTTTTGTGGTGCCTATGTGAATTTCCAAGGTTTCATCAACGTTTCGTTAAGTTTCGGTGGTTTTAGAACTTTCCTTCTAGAACTTCATCCCTCTTTGGCTATTTTGAAACATCCATGGAACCCTGACGGTCCGCTTTCTACATTTTTGACTTTGGGGACAACTTTCTGGTGGATTTGGGATGTTTTTGTGGTTCCTATATGAACTACCAAAGTTTCATCAATGTTTTGTTAAGTTTCGGTCATTTTGAAACTTTCCACCTAGAACTTCGTCCCTCTTTGGCTATTTTGAAACATCTATGGACCCTCGACTGTCTGCTTTCTACATTTTTGACTTTGGGGATAACTTTCTGGTGGATTTGAGATTTTTTGTGGTACCTAAGTGAACTAACAAGGTTTTGTCAATGTATCATTAAGTTTTGATGGTTTCAGAACTTTCCTTTCGGAACTCCGTCCCTCTTTGGTTGTTTTGAAACATTCGTGGACCCCCAACAGTCCGCTTTCTACATTTTTTATTTTGGGGACAACTTTTTGGTGGATTTGGGATGTTTTTTTGGTGCCTATGTGAACTACCAAGGTTTCGTCAACGTTTCGTTAAGTTTCAGTGGTTTGAAAACTTTCCTTCCGGAACTTCGTCCCTCTTTGGTTGTTTTGAACATCCGTGGAGCCCCGGTGACCCAGCCTCTGGAACCCAACCCCTCCATGGTTGTTTCTGGGACTCCATCCCTCCATGGCCATTTTGAACATCCATGGAGCCCTGGTAACCCGGCCCCTCCATGGTCGTTTTCAGGACTCTGTCCCTCCATAGTCATTTTGAACATCTATGGAGCCCTAGCGAGCCATCCTCCACAACCCCATCCCTCCATGGCCATTTTGAACATCTATGGAGCCCCCATAACCTGGCCTCCAGGACCCAACCCCTCCATGGCCATTTTTGGGAATCTATCCCTCCGTGGTTGTTTTGAACATCTACCAGCCCCCGGTGACCCGGCCTCCAGAACCCAGCCCCTCTGTGGCCGTTTCTGGGACTCTATCCCTCCATGGTCATTTTCGAGACTCCACCCCTCCGTCACCATCTAGGACTTTCCTTCTAGACTGCTATGTGCTCATTGACTTTTCAAAAGGGCGGTGACCTTCCAGCTTTCCCCTTCCAAGCTTCCAATTTTTTTCAAATGAGTCCAATTTTAAGGAATTTTTTCTGGGCACTCTTCCTTCCCCTTTTCCCATGCGCTATAATTGAAAACCTCAGTTTTTCTATGTTTTGTGAGGTTTGGGAACTTCCTTTCCCGTTTGTTGTCCCTCATTTGCTGGCCACCTGCTTGGGCCTGCATTAATGTTTATGGTCGAAATGAGCTCCAAATATGAATATTATGATCTTTTGATGGTGCATGGATGGATCTAACAAGGATTTTGCAAGATTTGACTAAATTTTTCCTTGATTTGTGTATGAAAGCACTTACGACACTTCATGTATGCAGGATTCAAGAAGCCTACCACGGGTCCGTCAAGGAAACCCATTGAGAAAGTTGAACAAGGAGAACCACATCGCTCCTGTCACCATTCATTTCATGTTTGCCTCTCCCCCTAGCACCCACCAACAGGGTCAGCATTAGAATAAATCATGTGCCAAGGAGTTAGTGACAAAATGCAAGGGGGTGGTCTTGAAGAAATCATAAGGGAGTTGTCCACTCGAATCAGGGGCAACCAATCCATTAATACCAATTGTTGACGGGCTCATTTGATCCAAGGAAGGACACTGCAAACACATCAAGTAAGAAGGTAGCTTTCAGGTAGTTTCAGCTATAGTAAAAGGGAAATCAACTAAATGATGAAATTGCTACAGCACCTGAGCACTAGATGACAAAATAGGGAAAATACAAGGAATGTATTTTTAATTGTTGAATATTGTGGGGTAGGTGAAACCCTAATGTAAATCAAATCTGGGCCACTCATTGTGAATTAATCCTAGCCATTCATTTGGGCTTTGGAAAACTATAAATAGGGGCTTCCCCCTCATTTGTAAAGGTTGGAGAGCTATTGTAAAAAGCATTTGCAGCAATAGAAGACAACATTGCATGATTTTATGGATGTTTTCTTTGATTTTTCTCATCTTGCATGCATGGTTCTACCTTCTATGTTAGTTTTAGTATTAGTTTCTTGAATGGTTGTCATTATGGTGTTGCTATTATAGTATTTGATGAGCTTCTAGCCCATACTTTTAGCAATTTTTTATCACAAGCTACTCTACAAAGTTAGTCTAGGCTTCATTCTGTCATTGCTGCAACCTAGTTCAATTGCATGTTCATGATGTGTATGTGTAATTTGAAAATAAGCAGACCTTAGAAGATTGCATTGGTTTTGTGTAGCTATAGGTTTCTCTTGGTCAAGCAAAACTCAGTTTAGGAAGCATGTCTACTGTAGTAACCAC
The DNA here is from genome assembly GCA_007258455.2 of Sequoia sempervirens. Taxonomy (NCBI): domain Eukaryota; kingdom Viridiplantae; phylum Streptophyta; class Pinopsida; order Cupressales; family Cupressaceae; genus Sequoia; species Sequoia sempervirens. The sequence goes on along the minus strand of VDFB02002356.1, from coordinate 55,859 downwards.
CATTGTTAGTATTCATTTGTAGCTTAGGATTAGAATAGCTTTCTTAACCCTTCTCCTTTTGCTATTTCTTTTAGTCCTTGGTTCGAGTAGGATCCAAAGCATCACCATGAAGCTAAATTAGATGAAGTAGATGAGTTTCAGCTTACTGTTTTGAGTGGACAGCCACTATTCAATCACTTCCAGCACTTTGAAACTACCTTTGGAAACCCAACTTCCCATGCTTTGTAACTCATCTGTAAGTCTGCCTTGTGATTCCATCAAATCACATGAAACAACTGAGATATTCCAAGCACTATCAAGACCTGACATTAGAGACCTTGGGATAGTGTTCTGTAATTTGATTGTGGAAGATTGTCTTTCAAGAGAGGTGATGCACCTATGCATTGCCTATGTTGAGAAGTGCATAAAAAACACATCAATAGGAATCTTCTCTAAAAACACTTGAAAAGATGTAGACCAAAGTTAACTAGATAGATAATTTGTTGGTTGCAAGTTTCATAAACTATCTACTCAAACCTACTGTGTTTTCTAATCTGCAATTATACCATGCATTTACTTTCTTCATTTGATTGGAACAAAAAAAATGCTCACATTATTTACAATATTAGAAAACACACTATCCCTTTTTAGTTATTTTCTTATGATTTTTTATTTGTACACACCAAGAATATTGGAACAAAAAAAATCTCACATTATTCCCAGTGTTGGAAAACACACTATCCCTTGTCAATTATTTCCTTATGAAAAATGCTCACATTATTTTTAGTGTTAGAAAACACACTGTCCCCTATCAATTATTTCATTATTTCCATATGAAAGGTGGAGGATTTATAGGTAGGGTATACGTAAAACTAATCAAATAGACCAAAGGGGTCATTAACCAATCGGGCTATTACATGTAGATGGTTTTACAATAATATATGGGTTGCAAGTTTCATAACAACAAAAAATTTCCAACCTACCATTATTGTAATGAAAAAAAAAATTATTTAGAGAGTATGAATTTAATGAAAGTTATCTTCAAAATTTACCACAAATATTAATTAGAGCCTTCTTGGTGCATACGAAACAAAAACTTTTCATAAGGAAATAATTGACAAAGGACAGTGTGTTTTCCAACATTGCAAATAATGTGAGCATTTTTTTGTTCCAATCATATGAAGAAATTTAAACGTCATTTTAAATTTTCCAAAGAGTTGTTCTAAAATTTTAATTTGGACTTCATTACATTCTTTGTGCATATGAAACAAAAACTTTTTCATAAGGAAATAAATGATAAGGGACAATGTGTTTTCCAACACTGTAAATAATATGAGCATTTTTTTTGTTCCAATCATATGAAGAAAGTGAAATGCCATTTTGGTTGTACCAAAGATTTGTTCTAAAGTTTGAAGGTGGACTTCATTAGATTATTGGTTTTTACCAAAAAAAAAAATTTGTATAAGGAAATAACTGACAGGGGACAGTGTGTTTTCCAACACTACAAATAATGTGAGCATTTTTTTGTTCAAATCAAATGAAGAAAGTGAAATATTATTTTTATTGTACCAAAGAGTTATTATAAAATTTAAAGGTGGACTTCATTATATTGTTGGTATGTTTACAAAATAAAAACATTTCATAAGGAAATAACTAACAGGGGCACTATGTTTTCTAGTAATGCAAATAATGTGTGTTTTACATTCTTCTTGTTTTAAGCTCAAGGGTGGCGAGCTTGGGGAGGAGTTTTAGGTGGGGGATACATAAATCTAACCAAATTGACTTGAGGGGTGACTAACCAATTGGGTTCTTACATGTAATGGATTGTAGGTTTCATAACACCTAGTATTTTCCAACTTGCAATTGTTGTAATGAAAACCTTATCTTTTTTAGAGAGTATGAATGTAATGAAAGGAAGTTTCAAAATTTACCAAAACTATTACTTAGAGTATTAACCTCATTTTATTTTGATGATAAAATATTCTTCTTATCTTTTACTTCCTTTTCTAAGTGGTTTCATAAGAAAATAATTGATAGGGTACAATGCATTTTCCAACACTACAAATAATAGAAAGAACATTAGAAAGGACGTACAAGGATAGTTGGTGAAATGGTTAATTATAAGGTAGAAGGAATATTGTTTATTGAAATATTTTTTCTTGTATCTATGTTGAACTTCATTAGGATGTTGTTGTCATATATTAAGGTTTCAAGGATCACCTTCATAAGTTCTTTAGAGTCTAAATAAGAAATAGATTCACCCTGATCCTATGCAATGGAAAAAATTATTCCTATCCTTGTTGATGTGTGATTAAATCTATTTGATATATATTACTACCTTTTTCTCACTTTGAGTAATGGTGCTAGAGGAGAGGGCATGTGATTTTGAGAGCCAATAGGATTGTTGTGAAATATTATGTGTGAGAGTGGCTTGGTGTCCCAAATCACAAATGAGTGTTTGTTTATTAACTAATACCAAAACTAACCATATCTCATAGTAATGAAACATCTATTTGGCATAATGATCCTCTCCCTATGATGTAATTGTATAGTCAATATGGTAGGTAGGGGAATTCTCTATATAAATATCATTGGTCATGACTCAAAAGTGATTTTTTAATAGCTCCAAGAGATTTTTTTTTGTTAATATTTGTAAAGTTTAGTAGAAAATTGTGAAGAGTATTATATCACATATCAACTCAAAATATTATATTCTATATAGTGGTAGTGTATGTGATTAATTAAAGTTTGAGGTTTCATGTTGTAAGCCCTTGAGAAAAGATAGTAAATGCAATTATATGAATTAATAATTCATCCTTTTGTTAATTTATTATGTCATCAAATTTGACTATGAGAATTTATGAGTGTTTGTATAAATAGACCATTGAACTTGAGGTATTTTTCATTGCAATATATAGATAATATTCCTCCATGAAGAGTGAGTAGATTCCAACATGTAGTTAATATTGCTAAGAGGATAGAATAAATGTTTGAGATGATGAGGAATGTGTGGATTGGTTGGATGTATAAAGAAGATAGAAGAGGTAATAAACTTAGAGAGAAGTAAGGTGAACATAATATAGAGAGGTAGGTAGAGAGACATCTATGTAGGGTGGGAGAGTTAAAGAGAGGTGGTGTGAGAGAGAGAGAGAGAGGAGGGAGGGAGAGGTAGAGAGAGGGGTAGGTAGAGTGAGGGAGATTTAGGGTGGGAGAGATGGAGGGAGGGAGAGAAAGAGGGAAGGAGGGAGATAGAGAAAATTCTTATGAAGATTCAAGTAGATGACAAATCCTGATAAACAAATTAAAGAGAGGTGAGTCATTGATCAAAAAAAGAGTTTAGTTAAAAAGTGATGGTATTGATAAAGAACTAGTACAAAGGAGAAGTATCTTTAGAAATATATACAATATTAAATATAAGTATCTTTAGAATATCCAAATCAATAAATTCATGCATTTGTATAAAGAGAATACTTACACTATGATGAAGGACAAAAAGAAAAATACTCTAGGGAGAGAGAGAGAGAGAGGGAAGGGGGAGATAGAGAGTGGTAGGGTGGGAGGGTTATAAGTTCTCAATAACATAAGGTGTAAAATAATAAATGTCTCAATAAACTAGTGCTATAGTATGAACTACCTAAGTAATACTAACTGTCTCACTCTACTCATTGATCACTACCTTCACCATCTAAGAATGGTTGTATTCTTGTCACTTGAAAAGTGGTTGTATTAGACATGTACATTTAAATGTTCCCACAAATCTTGGGTACTTGTTGCAAGCCCTTTTGTTGTGAATCCCACAACTTTATTTTTCCCTTCTATTCATGGAGAAAGTACATCTTGGGAAGCCCGTCTTATAAGAAAAAATCACATTCCTAAACAAGATAAGAAGGAAAATGACATCTTAAAGACAAAAATGAGTCTTGTGAGTAGTAGCAGTTCAAATCCAAATAATAAGATAAAAGCAGACCAAAGTGAATGAGATAGATAATGTATTTACTGAAGAGATTCTTCTTGCTCTTAAGAATTTGAGGAACGAACATGTGCACTAGGTGCAATGGGAAAATAGAAATGTAGAACTAGAGGCATAAACTATTTTACCAAGATAGGTTTGAAAATTACTTATCATTGGATCATAATAGAGGAAAGGACAAAGGGCTTTAGGAGAGAGAGAGGGAGAGAGGGAAGGAGAGAGAGAGGGAGAGGGAAGGAGAGAGGGAAGGGGAAGAAGAGAGATAGGAAGTGGTAGGGTGGGAGGGATAGAGGGATGGCTAGGAAGAGGGAAGGAGGGAGATAGGGAGTGGTAGGGTGGGAGTGATAGAGGGAGGGAGAGAAAGAGGGAATGAGGGAGATAGAGACAGGTAGGATAGAAGAGCTAGGTATAGAGAGAGTTAGGGAGAGAGGGAGTTCAAGGTGAAGAGAAGTTGTGTGTATGAGAGAGGGAGAGAGGGAAGGAGGGAGATATGGAGTGGTAGGGTGAAAGGGATAGAAGGACCCAAAATAGACTTAGTAGGAGGGGGAGATGTGATGGTAGATTATGGGACATAGGCACTAAAAATGGATTTATAGGATGGAGGATGGATAGGGATAATTTTTTTGGGTTGTTATGATGGAGGGGGATGGTGACAAATAGTTTAGAAGAATGATAATAGATAATTTATTGACTTAATAGATTCTTCTTGCTCTTAATAAGTTGAGGAAGGAGCATGTGCAATGAGAAAATGGAAATGCAAAACTGGAGGCATTGAGTACTAGAATATATGAAATTAAAAAGGAATTTTCTCTAAAAACACATGAAAATAATCATTTCAAAGTGAATGAGATAGATAATGTATTGATTGAAGAGATTCTTCATGTTCTTGAGAAGATGAAGAAGGTGAATGTGCAATGTATGCAATGGGAAAATGGTAATTCATAAGTGGATAAACTCAAGAGGTTTTGTATTGCATATGAATTTGTGCAAGAAAAGAAGGTGAGAGATGATTGTATAAGTGGAGTTGAAAAAATTAAGTCAAATATTTTTTAACTTAAGAATTATATGGAACAAATGCAATTTAAAACTAATGATAATGTAAAGGAAAAATCAGATCTAATTGCAAAAAAAGAGAATCAATTGGGTGGAGACATGAAATTCTTATCTAAAAAGGTAGACAAGTATTGTAAAGAATTTGTTAAAAGAAAAATCTGCATTCTCTAATCATAGAGACACTCTCAAATGAGAAAAAAGTGGCTGCAAAGCTACTTAAAAGTATTCAAGACATTGAAAAATCTATCCAAGAAAGGGATGTTGTTGTCCTAAGGGTTGATGAGGGAACAACTGATCTAAATGTATGTAGACAATTCAATAATAATAATTTGTTAAATTAAAAATAAGGAATATCTCTCACCATCCCTCCTAACCTTCCTCTCCCCTCCCTACCCATCCCTTTACCTATCACTCCCTCCCCTCTTTCTCCCTCCCTCTATCCCTCCCACCCCCACATCTCCCTCACTCTACCTACCCATCTCACTACCTCTCCCTCTCCTCCTCTCTCTATCTCACACACACACCACCTCTCTCTACCTACCTCTATTATGTTTTCCTTACCTCTCTCTACCTACCTCTCCCTATCTCCCTCCTTCCCTCTCTCTCTCACTCCTTCCCACACAACCTTTCTCCCTCCCTACTTTCAGCTCTCACTCTCTCTATACCTACATGTCCCACCTTACTTATCTCTTTCTGGCTCACTCTCTCTCACACACAAAACCTCTCTCCACCTACCCATCCCTCGCTCCCTCCCTTCCTATTTCCCTAACACTCTCTATACTTACAACCACGCTTAGATGGTGAAGGTAGTGATCATTGAGTAGAGTAAGAAATTTAGTATTTACTTAGGGATTTGATACTAGAGCACTACTTTATTGATACATTTATTATATTACATGAGAAAGTGCACTTTCCTTCAACCACTTATCTCTCGTCATGGTATGGATTTTAGAGTTCACATAAAACTATACTAGTAAGTGATGCCTCTAGTAGATCCTACACTTCGTAGGGCCATTAGGTGGCATAAAATTCATCACTTTGATATGGTCACATGGGTACTTGTGACTTTAACTAGATGAGAACTAAATTATAACCCTTAAATAGAAATGTACCATAGATGGATAGGAGATCAAGCTATACAAGTCTACTATTGAGTGGTGAGATCTATGATAGATATAAATTCCATAGTTGAGACATATAATCTATTGATTATTATATATAACCTTGGACATGACTAGGTACTAGATGACTTTTCCCTAGTTCCCCATACTATTACTTGTTGCTCTAGTTTTGTATTGCCATTTTCCCATTGCACGTGTTTCACATGCACCTTCCTCAACTTCTCAAGAGCAGGAAATAGGGAGGGATAGAAGGACCCATAATGGACTTAGTAGGAGGGGGAGATGTGATGGTGGATAGTGGTAAATATGCACCAAAATGGATTTATAGGATGGAGGAGGGATAAGGATAATGTTTTTGGGTTGGTATGATGGAGGGGGGTGGTGAGAAATGGTTTAGAAGAATGATAATAGATAATTTATTGACTTAAGAGATTATTCCCAAAGTGATTTCTATATATTTGGAGAGGAATATTACATCTACCAAAAAAAGGCCATGAAAAGGTTTTTCAAGAGGATTGCATCCACCAAAAAAAAGATGTTAATTGAGTACTTTTTCAACCTACTATTCTGAGGCACATTCACCTTATCTCTAGACATTATCATACAGGTGAAACTTTTCTTTTATTCTATTAGTCAATATCATCACCACATTTAAGAGAGATAGGTATAGAGAGAGTTAGGGAGAGAGGGAGGGCTAGGTGGAGAGAGGGAGGGAAGGAGGGAAGGAGGGAGATAGGTAGTGGTAGGGTGGGAGGAGCATTACTAAGTCAACAAGGAAGACTAGTATCTTGACTTTATCCACTTCCACATTGCTATTTTCCTATTGCACATACTACACACTTCCTAAGTGGTTAATTTTAGTGTTTTATTATTTTGCTACAGTTTCAACACTTCCAACTATTTCTTTTTCTACACTTAGATGTATTTTTTCCTTTTCCTTATCATTTATTTCCAATTTTATTTGTCCCATGAAATTATTATGTTCAATAATATTTGACTTCATTTGTTCAACTCCACTTATACAATCATCTCTCACTTTATTTGCTTACACAAATTCATATGCAATACAAAACCTCTTGAGTTTATCTACTCTTGCATTGCCATTTTCCCATTGCATATACTGCACACACACCTTCCTCAACTTCTCAAGAATGAAAATAATCTCTTTATTCAATACATTATCTATCTCATTCACTTTGGTCTATCTCCTTTTTCATTCATTCTATTACATGTTGCCTCCAGTTCTACTTTTCATTTTATTCTGCACATCCTCACTTTGAGTCTACTTCTTTTATGTCTTCCTTTTTCATACATTCTATTACATGTTGCCTCCAGTTCTACTTTTCCATTTTCCCATTGCACATAGTGCACATGCTCTTTCCTCAACTTCTCAATAGAAGGAAGAATGTCTTGAGTCAATACATTATGTATTATCATTCTTCCAAACCTTTTGTCACCATCCCCCTCCATCATGCCAACCCAAAAACATTATCCCTATCCCTCCTCGATGCTATAAATCTAATTTGGGTTTCTATGTCCCATAATCCACCATCACATCTCCCCCTCCTACTAAGTCTATTTTGGGTACTTCTATCCTTCCCACACTACCACTCCATATCTCTCTCCCTCCCTCTCTCCCTCACACACACCCTTACCTCTCTACCTACACCTCCATATTTCCCTCTCTCTCCCTCCCCCTCTCTTTATCCCCACTCACCCTCTCCCTCTCTACCTACCTTTCCCTTAATCCACCCCATCCCACCTCTCTTTCTACTTGCATCTCCCTCCTTCCCAACTTCCCCCCTCTATACGTCTCTCTCCCCTTCCCTCTTTACTTTCCCTATCTCCCCTCACTCTCTACCTACCTCTCCCTCTATTCCTTCAACCTTACTTCTCTCTACCTACCTCTCCATGTCTCCCTTATTTCCTCTCTCTCCCTTTATCCCCCCCATGTGCTACCTCACTAGACATCTCCCTCCCCCAATTCCTCTATACTTTTCTCTATTGCTCCTCTCTCTCCATCCCTCCTAACCTTCATCTCCCTCCCTTTGTTCATCTTCCCCCCTCTATCTTTCCATCTACCCCTCACTTTATCACCCACCCCCTCCTTCCCTCTCTCTACCTCCCTCCATCCCTCCCTTCCCACATCTACCTCACTCTACTTACCTCTCTCTCTCTACATCTCCCCCTCCCTGTCCCCTCTCTCTCACACATGCATACCACCTCTCTCTACCTATCCCACCCTACCTATATCCCCTCTCTACCTACCTCTCTTGATTTTTTTCACCTTACCTCTCTCTAACTACCTCCCCCTATGTCCCCCCTTCCCTCTCTCTCCCTCCTTCCCACACAACCTCTCTCCACCTACCTCTCTCTCCATTCCTCCCTCCCTAATTCCCTCTCTCACTCTCTCTATACCTACATGTCCCACCTTACTTCTTTCTCTCTCTACCTCTCTCTCCCTACCTCAAGTTCCCTCTCTCTCTCCCTCACATACACACAACCTATCTCCACCTACCTCTCCCATTATCCTACCCTTCTTCCCTCCCTCCTTTCCCCTCTCTCAAATGCTTGATAGAGTTAAAATTAAGTGTACCCTTGCTCTATTTGATATCCAGTCTCTCAAATGCTTGATTGAATACTACAAATGGAATGTGGATTTCTCTTTAAAAGAACATAATCTTTGTATAGTTAAATGATTTTTAATATAAAAATGGTAGCACAAACCTACTAGAAAATGTGTTGATGATAACGAATGGTAAATGCTTCTATTTGTATACTATTGTTGTGAGGAATGATGTAATTCAAAGATCAACGGATCATAGTATATGGGAGATCAATAATAGTTGTGGTAAATTTTAAAAGTTCCTTTCATTACATTCATACTCTCTAAATAAGAAAAAAATTCATTACAACAATTGCAGGTTGGAAAACACTAGGTGTTATGAAACCTGCAACCCACATATAATTGCAAAACCCTCTACACATAACAACCCAATTGGTTAATCACCCCTCAAGTCAACTTGATTCATTTTATGCATCCCCCACCTAGGAATCATCCCCAAGCTCTTCACCCTTGATCTTAGAACAAGCAGAATGCAATCACTCACAACCCACTGTGTTTTCCAACATATGCTTATTTTGTGCATTTCTTTTTCCATCATATAAGGAAATTGAAATACAATTTTTATTTTAGGTAACAATTGTGGTAAATTTTGAAAGTTTCTTTCATTATATTTGTACTCTCTAAACAAGAAAAGGTTTTCATTAAAACAATTGCAGGTTGGAAAACATTGAGTGTTATGAAACTTGAAACCCACATATTGTTGTAAAACCCTCTACACATAACAACCCAATCATTTGGTCACCCATAAGGGAAATTTGGTTAGTTTTATGTATCCCCCACCTAAAAATCCCCCAATCTCTCCACCCTTATCTTTAAACAAGGACAATGAAATAAATCACAACCCACAGTATTTTCCAACCTGCCATTATTTTGTGCATTTATTTTTTCATCATATGAAAAATTTGAAATACAATTCTTACTCTAACTAACAATTGTGACACATTTTGAAGGTAAATATCATTGCATTATTATTGTGTAAATAACAAAAAAAAATTATTACATTCATAATGTTATGTAAAACTGTATGTTGGAAAACACTGGGTGTTATGAAACCTACAACCCACTTACTGTTTTAAAATTGTAAATACACAAAAACCCAATTGGTTAGTTACCCCTTAGCTCAATTTGGTTAGTTTTATGTATCCCCAAAATGCAACTCCTTACTGTGGTCTCCATCATTTAGCTTTGAACATGCCTAATGAAGTAACAGACAACACACATTGTGTTTTCTGACATGTAATTATTTTATGCATTTATTTTTCAATCATATGAATAAATTGAAACACAATTTTACTATAACTACTCGCCATTTTTGGTTATGGGTACCTTCCTCATGAAGAGTGTCCAACAAAATAGCTAGCAACTATAGTACCTTTTCTCTCTAACTTGTGAGTTGTGTATTGAATTAAATTTGTCAAACAAATTCATAATTGATGGATATAGATAACAATCTTGTGAGAGTATTGATGGTCTGATTGATGACTTTGACACTTTTAAATAGATTTAACCATACAAAAACAATTCCAATTTAATCTTTATGTATTAAACTTGTGATATATATTTAGTTATGAATGACTTGTGACATCATCTTCAAAATTTAATATTTATGAAGGTATAATTTAATAGATTTAACCATAATTTTGGTTCAATGAAAGTTATAATATTGTCCTAATCTATTTGAATGGTGTCAATGAAACTTTTTTCCTTTAAAGTTTTTCTTCAAGTGCTTTCACTATTTAGTGTTTAGTATTCATATAATAGGGGTGCAACAATTGGTTCTGATCACTTTTATCATCCATCTAGCAGGCCCTTCACTATGTTGTCTCATCATATTATATATGTTGTTATGTATGTTTTTGTGTTTTGTATGTATATAGGTGCATTTTTTTGGGAGATTAGTTGTGTCCACAATTTATTATTTATGGTAAATGTCTAAACATACAACATAGAAACATGCAATAGATCTAAACATGCTATCACAACATCATATCTTTTGCAAATCATTAACAACTAACATGTCTCAATGCAAGCAATACCCATCAACAAACTTATAAGATAACACCATCACTAACCATATAATTGATCCAAATATACAGATTAAAGACATACAATACATCTCAAACTTACAACATCATATCTTTTACAAATCATCAACAGCTAACATGATATTGAACATCAAAGCATAATCATAATTATATTTATAAAAGAAAGTCATAAATAATCAAAACAACAAATACCGACATAACCTATGCATTTGATGACACATAGTTAAAAAAATCCTAGAGAAGAATTCAAAGCAATGAACATTAAGACATTACATCATAAACAAGATAGATCTTGATTTTGTTGCCCATTCAATTTATAAATGCAACTAAAAGTTACCATGCAGAATTGAACAAATACAATATAACAAAATTGATAAGCGCAGTTCAACAAATTGCCAAAGTTTTAAAGGTTAATATAAAGTTACAAAATAAAAATAAAACTTTTCTATATTGATTTTAGGTTAATAAGATATAGTCACATCAAATAATAGTTATAGCCAGATGACACGGCCTGATCACCCAAAGAATGGAAAAAATAAAAAATTGAACTTGAGATTAAGGACAATAAACCATGAAAAATTTGGCAAAGAAACCATCAGATCAGCAAGGCAATAATCTTATGAAGTCTTAGAGGTGTGTACGGTTGTACATTTCATCCCTATTCAAAAAATTGTTTCTTATATTTTAATTTAGATCGGAACAAGCTAGGCAGTAAAAAGAGATGCACGCTTCACAACGGTGAGGTAGCTAGTTCCCTAAAAATACTCACACATTATGAGATAGACGGAGACTATCCTTCCACCTTCACCTGGCAATGGCAGCAGCCTCGTGAATCCAGTAACAACCCCACTCTCTGCAGGCTCATATACACTCCTCCCTTCATCCACAAAAAACCCTTGAACACATAATCAACACGGTGATACCATCTCTGGCAACTGACGCAGCGGCAATGTGGAGTTAAAAAATCTCTTGCTTTTTTTTTTGAACTTCCCAAATGTTCATCCTCCATGCAAGTTGAAGAAATAACATTTGTCTTTTTTTTAAAACTCACAAACCTTCGTCCTCCATGCAGTTTATCTCCATTTACTTTTGCTTGCCTCCGGTGACTTCCATATTGGACCCCACACTACACCATGCCATCATGTTATGAATGTTTCTATGTATTTTTTTATGTGATTTTGTATGTACATAGGTGTGTTTTGTCGAGGAGTTAGCCAGCTCCCCATCCGATCCCCTCTTCGTTACTTTTCTGGATCAACAACTACCTCAAACATTTAAAATATATAGTCAGGTTCAATGTTCGTACTATTTAACTTCTGGTGAGGACTGCAAAATATGCTTCACACATGCAATTGGTGAGTTGTTAGATGTGATGGCCAACAGAACTTACCTAGGAGGTATGGTTGGCTCTGGAAGTTGCGTTGCTCATTACGAAATCTACCCATTCTTTAATCCTGCCCCTCCACAGCTACCTTCTTCGGTGCCAATTCAACAACCGCCATCATCACATCTAACACGGAGTAATATGCTGACAAATTTGATATAAGAGGAATGTGATGACAATATTTAATAAGGGATCTATCCACATGAACTATGACAAGGAAACCCAAATATGTTCAAAGGATTTGTAGACAAATTGAAAAGAGAAAATAGAAAATTAAATTAAAATTGTAAAACTAAACATCAACCGAGAAGCACTAAGATTTATAGTGGTTCATCTTAAAAGACTACATCCACTTTCAATAGGGGAATCTTTTTATTAATTTTCAATACAATGTACATAATATTCAAGCAGCAACAACATTTTAATTCAGTCTCATCTCCAAAATAGAAAAATCCATCAAAATGGTCAACTTCTAAATTAGTAAATGCATGCCAAAAAGAAGTCAGTTATAATTAGAATATTTGGGCTTCACCAAACCCAACAATCTCCCACTTGAAGACCAAATATTGCTTGAGATAGTTGTTCATCGATATCCCCCATTGCAGGCATTTAGATCACAACTAGACCTTGAGAAGATTTTAATTTTACTAGACTCTATTCCAACACACTCTGAATGAGTCTTCTCCAAATCAAATTAGAGTCAAAAACATCTTGAAATACTACACTTTCAAACATAAGCTTACATTCTCATAGCTCCATTTGTGGACCAAAACCCCAAAACTGTAGAAGATTCTCACCACCCAAATGCCTATCACCAATCGTGGCTTTCACTTCAAAAATTTCTTCCTCAAAATTGTCAACAATGACATATCAAAAATCCCTCCACCAAGATCAAAGATCAAAATATTCTTCTCCCTTAGTTTCTCCAGAAACCTTTCAGCATCCTTTGGTATAGATTTTTCACCCGCTATGTTTGTGTTATCAGCCTAGAATTTCTCCTCCTCTGCATCAACAAACTCCATGTCCACAACTTCGCCATTCTCAACCTCCTCGTTTGTCTCTATACCATCTGTCTGGGACTTGAATAATGGATTATCATAAACCGTTTCTGCCTCTCGATTCTTGTCCTCTTCCTTAGGTTCATCCTCACTCTCTTTGTCCTTTTGAGATCCAATTTCCCCAAAATCCTTATTCTCAGCCTTTAAGAAGTCTTATTGCATGTGAAAATCCTTGCCTACCAAATTTTGCGGACCCTTTTCCCACACATACCTCACCTGGGTAGTACTCAAGGAATCAGGATCAACATCACTCATAAGAACTTCAATGGCAAGATCAATAACCAAATAGATAGAAGATTCATCTACTTCCATTAGCAAATCAAATCTGACCATTTTCCCCACAAATAGAGTACTATAACCATTTCTTGAACACATTGTGTTTGAATCTGCAACATCCTACTGCAACTCTTCCTCTTCTCCAAACTGAGCCACAACACTTTTTATTTCTTCCATCTGCTCCATGTCACTATCTAATTCCATCATGCCAAGAAACTCCTCAATAATAGAATCAGCATCGTCATTTAATTCATCCAAAAAAATCTAATGAATAACTTCCACTTCATAATGAATCTCTTCATGGCCATGGCACATAGACATGAAAGCTTGAAACAATTCATCCCAGTTGAGATTTTCTTCCACATCTGCTTCATCCATAGCTCCAGAATCAAACACCCAATCATTTTCCATCTACTCAATACTTCTCCATGGCTCTGATACCAATTGTTGAAAATATTTGTAGACAATTTGAAAAGAGAAAACAAAAAATTAAATCAGAATTGTAAAACCAAACACAAACAAAGAAACACCAAGATTTATAGTGGTTCATTTTAAAAGACTACATCCACTTTCAACAGGGAGAATCTTTTTATTAATTCTCAATACAATACATAATATCCAAGCAACAGCAACTTAATAATTTAGTCTCATCTCCAAAATGGAAAAATCCATCAAAATAGTCAACTTCTAAATTAGCAAATGCATGCCAAAAAGAAGTCAATTATAATTAGAATATTTGGACTTCACCGAACCCAACAAAATCAACCATTATTCTTACTGATAAGTCTTATAGGTTTTGCTACTACTAGATTTTAATTTTCCTTGATGTTATTTAAATAAATTATAATAGGGTTTATTTTGTTCTCTGGATTTAAAGTACCTAGCATTTTCCATGACTAAGCACTCAAATTATCTCCTATATAGAAAAGTCTTAAAAAAAAATGGGTACAGCTTTGGTTATTGTTGGCAACTTATTGGTGATTTTACTATTATGCATGTTTGCAATCTAAAGAAAATTCAAGTCTGTGGTATTAAGGAAGTTGGCCTTCCTAAGGAAAGGTATCACTGAGCTAAGATTTTAATGATTTTGTTCTATATTAGAACAGAACAGAGATTTTTTTCTCTCATCAATTTTTTGTCAGAAAATAATCTTTCTAGTTGGAATTAAATACAAAATTGATTTCCCATGAATTGCTTATCCAGCGAATCTAAATACAGAGCTAGACTCAATAATCAGCTAGGAACATGAAATAATCTTCAACTTGGAAAATATCAAGCCTACAACAAAAATTTCCATGATGATAACAAACTAGGAGAGGGGGGTTTCGGCTCTGTATACAAGGTAACATAACCCTTTCTGACCATGTTTCCTTATTTTGGACAACAAGATTAAATATAGTATTAAATTGAACAAGGTTACTTATCCATTCTTCACTCTTGTTTTAGTATTTAATTTTTATTTCTTTATATTACCCTTTAACAGTAATTTCAATATCACTCATAAAAAAGATGGAATGAATGGAATAAGCCCCCAAGCCATACAGACCAAGCAAATTCAATTTTATTCTAATTTTCATCAAATTTTTGTCTAGTGTTCAAAATTTTCAAATATAATTACATTATACTTATCTCTAGACTCTAGTTATAAATATGTGTGTTATCTCATAAAATTCAAAAATAATCTATAATATGCTTGATAGATGCCCCACTATATCAATTTTAAGCAGTATTTTTCTCATGTTAGTGCTTTGGACTTAACATGTATATGTATAGTGAGCTATAAACTTAAGGTTTATCTATTTTGTTTTATGTCAAGGCACAATGTTAGATGGAAAACAAATAGCAGTAAAGAAACTTTCTATATGATCATTGCAAAGGAAAAAGGAGTTTTTAAATGAGGTTAAATTGGTGGCTAAAATTCAGCATCAGAATCTTGTGAAGCTACTTGGGTGTTGCAAAGAGCAATCTGAATAGTTACTTAATTATAAGTACTTGGCTAATAAGAGCCTTGACTAGATACTATTTCGTGAGTATATTCCATCAAATATAAAAATGAAATTCATATAGTGTTTGTTCTTTAGTCTGTCTAAGTGAAATTCATAAAGAATTTGATTTTCTTGATGGTAAGTTATTTGGATGTATGGCTATAGATCCAGAGCGAAGCAAAGAGCTTGATTGGCCAAAACATTTTAACATCATACGTGGAGTGTGGGCTTCTATACTTGCATGAAGATTCATAGTTGCGAATCATTCATCGAGATATCAAAGCAAGTAATATTTTGCTTAATGAGAAAATGGAGCCAAAGATATTAGATTTTGGCTTTGCAAGATTGATTCCTTAAGATGAGTGTCATATTGAGACAAGGGTTGCAGGAACATAGTAAGAAGATTTTTTTTTATTATTATTTCAAAGATGACTTTTTTATAATAACAGAAAATTAAAAATTTAAACATTTTTTAGAGGAAAAGAATAAATTTAATTTAAGGTTTTGATCTTTCTATTCTTAGTAAAAAAAAAATTCTAATATTTTTTTAAATGATTATGCAGTGGTTATATGGCACCAAAATATGTTATGTTAGGTCAACTATCTAGTAAAGTTTATTTGTATAGCTTTGGTGTTGTCATTCTAAAAATTATATGTGGAAGAAAAAATATTGATAATATATTATCTCCAAATTCTCAAAGCCTTTTAGAAAGGGTGAGATAAAAGTAAGACATGTTATTATATATTTTTTTCAATTTATTTTCGAAAATTATATATTTTATGAAGATGAGTGGGAATCATTTTATCCAAGTGTGGGAGTCGTATATGGAAGGAAATATTCTGGATATGATTGATAAAGCAATAATAGAAAGTTTCTCTAGCAAGCAAGTTTCAAGATGCATTCATGTGGGGATTTTGTGTACACAAGAAGATGCATCACTTTGTCCACCCATGTCCATTGTATATGCAATGCTTTCAAACCATAATGCTACCAACTTATCAAATCCCATAGAACATGCTTATTTTGATGTTAATCATAAAAATGCATTAGCATCAACGGCTATAATTACAAGAACAATTTCCCATACTTCATCTACCTCTCATTTGACCTACTCATCTATGATGTGTCAATAGCAAATTTAAGTCCTAGATAATTCCACTTATTTATTCGAGTGCATAATGATAGTTGTAAAGCTTATACATTAAGTCTCATACATGAAACAAATTCTTGGTATTGAGTTGAGATATTTTTACTTATTATGAAGCTATACAAAATATATGTGCTTAAACTTTAAGCATGATTATGAAATTTTTCCCCCACTATTATTTTTAAAGGATAATTGCTATAATCTTGAATAGTTTTATTTATTTTCAATTTTAAAACAATAAATGGGTGCATTTAAAATATAAGTCATAAATTTTATCTTATTTTAAAATATGGATTCAAAGGAATGGTTATATTTTTAGAGGGTTTCTATGTAATTTTTTCAATCAATTATTCAAATCACACAACATATTTTAGAATAAGAATTAAGAAATATTTTATTCAAATAATTTACACAATTATATCTAGTATTATTTTAAACATCTTATTTGCGGTAATTTCATTGGTGGCGAATATTCACTAATTGACTAATACTTAAAGTTGGAGATTCAAACTTTGGCTAATAGTACAAGCTATAAAGTGACTTGAATCGTCACATTTTTTCAAAAAAATATTTTAATCTTTGTCAAATCCCTAAAACATTTATTTTATTAAATATTTAAACTCAAA
Source organism: Sequoia sempervirens (assembly GCA_007258455.2). NCBI lineage: Eukaryota > Viridiplantae > Streptophyta > Pinopsida > Cupressales > Cupressaceae > Sequoia > Sequoia sempervirens. The sequence goes on along the minus strand of VDFB02002356.1, from coordinate 38,588 downwards.
AATTCAACTTTAGAACTATTTGATTTCTAATTATATCATATTCACCTAAATTTTATAATTTATAGAAGAAAGTGAAATTAATTTATCAATAATATTATAATGATTGCTTACTTTATAGCAATATCACCAAATTTCATCACCACCATTGATAATATTTATAATATAATGGAATGCAAAGTGATTAGGGAGATAATTATATAAATGTAGTAAAAACGTGTAATTATTTTCAAATGTTAAAAAATGGACAAATGATATCATTCAAAAATGTTTTTCATAGTGCATGTTGACATTAGACAGACATGTTGTGTAAAGAAACAAAAGGAGACTTCACATGAAATAGAAAGAGAGTTACGTTCTCTAAAATAAGATTGTTAATGTATGTGCATGTTAATTCATGATGTTGTATGTTCTTAATATTAATATAGACTTTAGAGGTGGTCCTTTTTGAGTGTTTAGATTTAAGGTTAACATATGAATGCTAAAGTTGTAATTACATATGTCAAGGAGATAGATGGGTATAATTATAGTTGACTTTTGTGTTTAAATATTTTTGGTTGACTTTAGCTTAAATGTATATAAACATATGTGAGATTTTTATGTATTTTATCTTTTTATTTTTTTATTTGTAAGTATGTTTATATTACACTTATATTATCTTTACAAGTTAATGTAAGAAGAAAAAATTAAGTAAAGATGATATCTAGATGTTGGAAACAATATCAGTCTACTTTCATGAAATTTGTAGCCAATAGATGTTAATGAGAAAAAAATGATTATAAGATTAACACGAGTCTAATATATCCACATGCAGAAAACATGTAAGGTAGAAATAAGTTATTAACAATTATTCCAATTATTCTAATACTTCAACTCATAATGGTACGTAATATGGATCTACTATATTCCATATTGATACTAAACTAATTAAGTCCCCTCATAATTTGATTGAAATAACACGAGCATAAGTCTATTATCACTATTATATATGTATGACTTGGGAAATGATTATGAAATCTAATGAAAAACAATAAATAACAATAATTCACAATTAAATTCACAAGAGAACATACAAATTATGAAGCATAAAGTAAGTCACATAAAGAAAATACTATAAAATTGTGTGACCCCTTTGTTGAGCCCCATTGTTCTCCTCTTTGCACCTTGGAGAAAAGTGTAATAGTACTTACTCTCAAATTTTTGGTAGCACAATAGCATAAAGCACCGATAGTATGAACATAAATTATGTGCAATGATCTAAGAGGAGGAATAGATGATAGGAAGGTTGAATTTATAGATTCTTGGTGACATTGATCAACAATCAAGATCTAAGGAGAAAATAAAAAGATCAATGGTTCATGATTAATGAAAGGAATTAATGGAGAGTTAACTGATCTCTTCGTTGTAGCTAATTAGTCATATGGATCAATTAAGAGGATTGATTAGAGTGATAATTGAGACTAATGGTTAGTGGATAGAATTGATTGCTCAATGAACTAATCTGACTAGTCAGTGAACTCGAATGAGTGGGAGTGAAGTGGAATTGATTGAGAGGTGGAAAAAGAGTAAGTCTCAGTCAATTGTTGAGGAGGAAATGTATAGATAATTAATAATCAAATGAATTAATTATTAATTACATGTGCAAATGAATAAATAGATAATTAATTAATGAGATACTAATTAAATAATTGAAAATAATTATTTAGTTGGACAAATAGATAATGAGAAATTAATTAAAAATAATAATGATTTATTTAATTAATTGATAAGAAAAAGAATAATTATTGAGTTAATTCAATAACTAAGCTTATTTAATTAATCATAGAAGAATAAATGGTGATATGAATTAATTAAATAATTTGAAAATATTTAATTAATAGTGGAGCGAAAATTTAAACATAATTAAATAATTACAAATAATTTAACTATTAAAGATGATATTAGATTAATTAAATAATGAAATAGAAGAATGATTAGTGTGATGTGATGATGGGAAATGCTAGTCAATTTTAAGTTTTTACATTTTTTCCCTCTTTGGGATAATGTGTTTTTATGGTGTTTCAAAGAAAGTATAAATTTTTGGTGGTATGTCCCTAGTCTGCCTCGACGAGTGAAAATGGAGGTGGGATCCCCTCTCAAGAGTTTGCTGAAAAAAATATTAAAAATAATAATTGTCTTAGGCAAACCCTCAAAAATGAATGAATTTGGTGGAGGATATGAGAGAAATAATTAAGTTGTTAAAATTCAATGAAGTTGGGTGGTGGGGGTCTAGTGAAGGGGATAGAAGTAGGTTAGGTGATGGAGGGAATTGTAGAATGAGAAAATAAGGTTTCAGGAGGGCGATAAAAAGTGGATAGGGTGGGATTTTATCCTCATTTGCACTCCTTGTTTTTTGGAAATTGACTGAGCTCTAGTTTAGTGAGAGTGAATTTATGGAGAGAAAGGTGGGAGTTCCAAAGGGTAATAATTGTATGGAGCATGTGTGGACACATAGATAGAGGGATGAAACACCAGCCAATCTAGGGTTTCTTGAATTTCTTTGTCATTAATGTGAATTAATGCATTAAGTAAGGCTAATTTAAGGTTTAGGGAAATGCACCAAAGTAGAAGATGGGTGCATTTAGGTCACAAATGGTGCAATTGTGTAAATCTTGCACAAATGTACTACCCAAAAGTGGTGCAAACATATAGGTTAATGACCTGCATTAGTGAAATTATATACAAATATAAGAGGTTTTTGCACAAGAACTACGTAATGGTGTAAGTATTGCTCAGTGATACAACTATTGTGTAATTGTAAAATATGTGTAATTGTTCCTATAATGGTGCAATTATCCCCAAAAATTTTGGAATGTTGATAAATTTTATGGAATGAATCAATGGGATGGGAGCCTTAGATGACCTAAATGGTACCTTTTTGGAGATAATACAAATATTAGGTTTGACTTGATTAACACATGAAATTGTAAAAGTATAAGGGGTTTTTGGAAAAATAATAGAAATTGGATTACTAAGTTGCCATGTTGGGTGTAGGGTGGTTGAGAGGTTCTAATTTCTTGTGATAGGCATCCAAATACTATTATACTTAGGTGGCATATTGATGGTGATGAGTCAGCCTTCTTAGTGGTGATGAGATTATTCTACATTACCTATATTTTGGAGATTCGAGCACATAAGGTGATGATGATTGCATTAGCTAAGAGATGGTGTAGCAAGTAAAGCTCCAAGTTCTTATTGCTAACTAGAGAGGTGATGATAACCCTCAAGGATTTGTGAAGGATTCTACAGATCTCGATCCATGAGGAGTTGGTGGTTTATGATATAGATGGTGGGGAGTTGGCACTCAATCGAGTGTTCATGATAGACAACCTTGGCATAGAGGATTATGAGATTAGTTGAGTTATATATAGGAACATTTTGATGTGCTACCTATGTTGTTGGTAGTAGTGATTAGCAGTGTGTTAGTCCCTGAAAATAGGAGTCATGAATTTCCTATTGGATATAGGATAGTGATTGACTAGATAATTGAGGATGGTGTCATATATGCATGGGGTCCATGTGTACTAGCTAATTTGTATCTTCAAATTCACTAGGTTGCTTACAAGTATGGAGTGAGCATAAGGTGTGGATTAATACTCCATATATGGTATGTGATCACATAGCAATTATGCAGCAAATGACAGAAAAATCATAAGCACCCAGGTTACCATATGTCTTTAGTTATGATCAGAATTTGACACATCATCAATTAGGAGAATTTCCTTATTAGCAGCAAGTGATAGATGACATGGTTGGTTTCAACTAGAGACCTTGGAGGTAGTGCAAGGTGTGGTTGAATGATGGAGAGCATCTTCCATATTTTTATAGACCTATTATTTGATTGGGGGGAGGATGCAAATTGTTCAACTTTATTTACAGGATAGAGTTTGCAGATGGTTTAGTGATTGACAAGGTGTACTAGCGAGTGAGGCAATATTTTCCCATACTTCTAGAGAGGTTGTGCACTAGGGATCCATGATTAATCTAGAGATATATTTTAGTGATTTTGAGGGGTTGGTACCAATGTGGTGGATTTCACAACCAAATCCTAAAGGTGGAGATGGTGGAGGACACAAGAAAGGAGGGGTGGAGAGGAGGAGCATGGAGAGGAGGTATGGACTCGAGGAGGATAGGTAGGAAATTTTTCATTGATTTGGCCATTGAGATGATTGAGGAGAGGGAGTTAATGGAAGAGAGGGAGAATAGGTACCTAGTTCCCATATTGTAGTTGTTCCACCACAAGTATGGTATAGCAAGTAGTATAGTCACTATCATTAGGACAGTAGGCAGTGCAATCATAACTAGTAGGGGAGAAGACATTGCAATCCCTACTAGTAGGAGAGGAGGCAATGGGTCATGATGGGGATGGTCAAGTTGTAACTTTATAGGACCAAGTGCAGGGATTGCAAGCATAGATGGAAAGTGCACAAGATCATGCGCAAGGATTACAGGCGCAATTATCTATTATAATTGTAGAGAGGAATGTAGCAGTTATTCAAATTTTGATGTAGCAGCATCTAGGTCCACGGGCAATCCTATATTGCCCAAAAATACTTGCTTTTTATTTCCTCTCACTTTTGGTGTGTTGTGGTATTTTTGGTGTTTCCTTGCATCTTATGAGCTCATTAATATTTTGGTGAAGGTTTCAGGAGCATATCTTTCATAGTTTGGAAGAATTTATCATTTTGTGACTTCGACAGGCAATTTGGTAAAAGTTTTAAATTTTGAAATCCTTGAAGGTTTGGGAAAAATACTTCTACAGGGGACTTGAGGAAGCCATAATACACCTTTCAGGAAAATTTTGTCAAAATTGGAGAACTTTGATTTTTTGCTTATCGGTGCTCGGGTCCACTTGACACTGTTTTGCAATTCCATAATTATTTTTTTCTAAATCTCATTGTAGGTCCAAGGAATTATTGATGAAAATTAAGGTGGAAATATTGATGCTCACTTGTTTAAATTCCAAAATTTAATTTTTCCAAAGTTTTATATTTGTTTGAAATTGCCTATTTAGAGGCTTATTGAAGATATTTCCCAATGGCAGATTTTTAGTTTTAAAAAGAATTCAAATTGTAAATCGTGATAGTTGTTTTAATGCCATATTAAAAGCAACATTATAATGTATTCTAGAAAAAGCTTTCTATCGAAAAAATTCCATGCCCATAATGGTAAAGGTAGTGGGATGTGGGAGTGATAATTTTTCCCCCCTCATTTTAGATTTATTAATAACATTTAAAACTACAGAAATGGGCAAGCATGGGAGGAAATTAATGGCTAGAAAAGTCAGAGAAAGGAGGAATAAATGAATCAAGAAGAAAAAGAAAGAGGGAGGTGGCATGGAGGATATATGATACATAGGATTTTGGGGGAGGCTTGGAAAAATCAATGGTAATTTTCAAGTAAGTATGCAACAATGTGGAAGAATAGAGAATCATAAGAAGAATATGAGCAATTCAAACAAAAAAGTAATTTATTGCAAGTATGGAGGTTTGAGCAGCAGGAAGAAGGAGCTATAGGAAGAATTTTGGGTAGCAAAAGGAAGCAATAGAGAGAGCATGTGGGTCAGATTTAAAGCCTTTATGTTTTGAACAATTTATGTAATTATCTCAAACTATTTGAATCTAATAAAAAATTTAAATCTAGTTGTGTTTTTCATTTTTTTGGGTTTTATGAGTTGTTGTTTGTTGCAATAGAAGTTTTGTTGCATTATAATTTTATGAGCAGCAATGATGTGTTGTATCAAATGGTATCAGACCTAGTGATCTTGAGTGCATAAGCAGAGCATCAAATGTGAGGCAGCTTATGCCAAGAACAGAGGGTGAGGATTGAAGTTGTTTCAAAGCTCCAGAGGTGGCTGGAGGTGTATGGAGTCTTGTAGCTATGAAGAGTTGAGAAGACAACATATTCACAAGAGAAGAGGTTGAGAGGGTTTCAAGATGCCTCCAAGAAGGATATAATACCCAGAAGAGTAGAGAAAATTCTAGAAAACTTTTGCAATGAAATGAGAAATGAGATAAGAAATATAGCTGCAAGTTTGGGAATAAATCCAAAGCTTTAAGATGCACATGTTGAAATGAGGAAGTTGTAGATGAGCCTAAGAGAGAAATTGGGGAGCCAAGAGATGAAGGAGAAGAAATATTTCTGAGAGCAATAGCCCAAATTAGCAGAGGTCGTAAAATGGAAGTCCCTAATTTTTCAGGCACATTGAATCTTGAGAATCTAATAGATTGGATTGGAGAATTAGAAGATTCTTTTGAGTTTGAAAATATTAGAGACCCACAAAGGGTAAGGTTGGCACAAAAAAATCTTAACAGTCATGTTGCATTATGGTGGAAAGAGTTAAAGAAAAAAAGAGTAGAGAATGCTAAGATGAGAATAACACGATGTAGACAGATGGTTGTTAGATTGAAGGAAAAGTTTATTCCAAGAGATTATGAGTTAGAGCTATTCAAAAAACTTCAAAATTTAAAACAAAAAGACATCATGAAATGGATAGAGAGAAGGTGGATAGATATATAAATGGACTTAGATTCAATATCCAGGATGAGATGAGTATGTTGAATATTTCTACTATTGAAGAGGCTTACCAGTATGCTTTGAAAGTAGAGGAAAAAGCAAATAGAAGGAAGAAAAATAATTCAAGAGGAAAGGGAAAGATAGAAACGGAAAAAGGAAAACCAAGTAGCCACGAAGGAAAGCAAAATTTTAAAGAAGAAACAAGTTCAAAATGGAACAAAGGAGCACAAGGAAAATATTATTCAACAAGAGGATGCATGCAGTAGTAGTAGAGAGTTCCTAGGAATGTTTTTCTAGTGTGGGGAAGTTGGACATAGAGCTTTTGAGTGTCCTCAAATACACCGAGGAACTAGTAAGAGAGGTGTAGCAAGAAATCACGTGGTGCTAGAAGACAAGGAGAGTGTAACATCACCAGAGGAGGTGGTAGAACCAGAGCATGGAGAATCCCTTATGTTTAGTAGAGTTTTAGTGAATACAAGTGAAGGGGAGAATGGACCATCTCATAGGAGTCTTTTTTGTACTATATGCAAATCAGGAGGTAAGTATTGTAAGGTTATTGTAGATAGTGGTAGTAGAGATAATTTGGTTTCTAAGGAGATGGTAGAAAAACTAGGATTGAAGAGGATTAAGAATCCTAATCCCTATAAAGTAAGTTGGTTGCAAGAAGATCATGAGTTAGAGGTGAAAGAGAAATTCTTGGTAATTTTTCATATTGGTCCTTATAAAGATGAAGTTTTATGTGATATTATGTCCATGAGTACATGTTAAGTTTTGTTAGGAAGGCCTTGGAAATTTGATAGAAAGGCTATATATGATTGTAGAGAGAATTTGTACACCATTGTGAAATATGGGAAGAAGTATACTTTGAGTTAATTGAAGGAGGAAGAGAAGAAGGTTAAGGACATCAATCCTATGAATTTTTGCAAGTCAAAAAAACTAGAGGCAAAGGTTGCATCAGAGGTTGAAAATAACTTTTGAAGAAGGCTCCAAAGAATAGAGGTACAAGGAAGGTACATTAGAATTGCAATGATACTAAGATGGAACAACAAACATCATTGGTTTTAGAAATGGTCAAGTCTCATGAAGAATGAAAATCATATTTATAGAAGAAGATGAACAATTAAATCTTATAGTGTGCAGGTAGAAAACAATGAAAAGGAAAAGAGAAGATGAAACAAGAGAGAGTTGTAGAAGTTTGAAATGAAGTGAAGGAGTGTGAGGAAAAAGAGGGCATATGGATCAAGAACAAGCATGGGATCACCATCTCAAGAACATCCAAATTTTCATGAGTTTTTAGCTCATGGAACATTTCAACTTACCCGGTGTGTTTCATGCAGGAGCATCGAGGTCCACAGGCATTCCTGCACTGTCCAAAAATACTTTATTTTTATTTTTGTATCATTTTTGGTGTGTTGTAATAATTTTTGGTGTTTCCCTACATCTTGTGAGCTCCTTGATATATTGGTGAAGGTTTCATAAGAAGATCTTTCATAGTTTGGAAGAATTTATTATTTTGTGACTTTAGCGGGAAATTTGGTAAAAGTTTAAAATTTTAAAATCGTTGAAGGTTTGGGAAAAATCCTTCTGTAGGGGACTTGAGGAAGTCATAATACACCTTTGGGGAAAATTTTTTCAAAATTGGAGAACTTTTATTTTTTGCATGACGGCGCCCGGGTCACTCAACACTATTTTGCAATTCCATAATTATTTTCTTCCTAATTATCATTATAGGTCCAAGGCATTATTGATGAACATTAACATGGAAAGATTGATGCTCACTTGTTTAAATTCCAAAATTTAATTTTTCCAATGTTTTATATATTTTTTTGAAATTTCCTATTTAGAGGCTAATTGAAGATATTTCCCAATGGTAGATTTTCAGTTTTAAATAGAATTCAAAATGTAAATCATGATAGTTATTTTAACACCATATTAAATACAACATTATAACATTCTGGAAAGAGATTTTTATGGCAGAAATTTCATGCCCATAATGGTAAAGGTAGTGGGACACTAGGAGTGAGAATTCTGCCCCCCTCATATTAGATTTATTAATAACATTTAAAACTGCAAAAATGGGCAGGCATGGGAGGAAATTAGTGGCTAGAAAAGTCAAAACAAGGAGGAAGAAATGAATGAAGTAGAAAAATAAAGAGGGAGGTCGCATGGAGGAGATGTTGTGTATGATTTTTTGGGAGGGTTGGAAAAATCTATGGTAATTTTGAAGTGTGCATCAACATGGAAGAATCAAGAATCGTAAGAAGAATATGAGCAATTCAAAAACAAAAAATTAATTTGTTGCATGTATGGAGGTTTGAGCAGCAAGAAGAAGGAGCTACAGGAATAATTTTGGGTAGCAAAAGGAAGCAACAAAGAGAGCATGTGGGTCAGATTTGAAGCCTTTATGTTTTGAACAATTTATGCAATTGTCTCAAGCTATTTGAATGTAATAGAAAATAAATAGTTGTGTTTTTCATTTGTTTAGGTTTTATGAGTTGTTCTTTGTTGCAGCAGAAGTTTTGTTGCATTATAATTTTATGAGCAATAGTAGTGTGTTGCATCAGTTTCAACGATCATTTAAGCAATTGTTAGTAATGATCTGAGATCTTGTATATGGTATTTTTATTGTGATGGTCTCAGAGATTACATAGTTTACACAAGAGGCTTTGTATTATAGATCTCTATATGAGGGAGTGGTACCACTAGATTGACATGCTCCTAGCTTGACATGTAATAGATCAAAGAGATATAGATCTCAAAGATCAGTGAGTGAAAATGTGATGTCAGGGCCTCCATCTCACAAGTCAACACTAGGGTAGAGTGGAGAGTAGGGATAGATGGGATCATATTAGCCAAGACCATTAGGGTCACAACATTAGGTACTCCTTCCCATTCTGAGGGGGGTCTCTATATAGAGCTTAGTATTAGATGAAGTATGTAGACACATTATTATTTCTGTCCTATGTGCTAATGTATTGCATATTTGTGGTTGATGAGCCCATTTATAGACATTGTAAACTAATGTATCATGATACATTATTTTTGGTGTATATATATATATATATATATATATATATGTGTGTGATGAGATTCATTTTTGGCTATGATAGCTATGCATGTTATGTGATGATTTTATGGTTCTTATTTGATTTTTCTATGGGATTGATATGTTTATGTATTGATTATTTTGTTTAATTTTATGATGTGATGATGTGATGGATAGAATAGATGTTAACATGACGTAATTCTATGATATTTTTGTGTTTGGAGGATATAATGATGATGACCTATATGACTTGTATGACTTATATAATGTTGACCTAGTGGATGCAAGGTATATACATGTGATTATTTATGTGTGTGCTTATGGTATGTGTAGCTAATAATGGATTTTTTTATGATATGCATTGTATGGTTCCTAACATGTGTTTGTAGGCAAGATATATGGATAATATGGATGCACTATGCTTTGTTTTTTGTTGTGTCATGATACATTCCTAGTTGGAAGTTAGTATGATAGAAGAAAATTGAAAGGAAGCTAGGTGAGCGAAAACAATTTCCTACACTAATCTAATCAAAGGAGAGTTATCAAAATTTCTTTTAACACCTTTTACTATTACAATAAGAGAAGCACATACATAGAATAATGGAAATAGGATGTAACAAGAAAGCATAAAATAGTGACACCAAATATACGTGGGGAAAACCCTTTCAGGTAAAAAATTCCAACCTCCAAAAGCATTGTACTTTCTCTATTACTTCAAATAATGGTTACAAGATATCACCAAGTACAAGCTTCTTCAATAAGTGCTTCAACACGAACACCTATTCTAGAGTGATACTAGCAACACTTCATTACCTGCAAACAAACTATGCATTCTACAACTCAAGGCACTCAATAAATAGTGTGTTACAAGACTTAAGAAACATCTAGAAGGTGAGGGCCATCCAAATCCAAAAGCCACAATATTTAATGCCTTAGACGTGCATTTGGACACATGTAACATATTCCCTTACACCCTTTCCAAGTGTCAAACATGCAAATAGTCTTTTCCAAGCTTGGACGCCTAGAATATCCTAAAAATAGGCTATGAAAGATGCCTTACACATCTTACAGTTGTCATCTATAATATGTCATAGCTAACAACACTTATAGTTGTAGGAGAATCTGCCATAACTGGCTAAAAATAGTTGATTCTCTTACATCCTATCATAACCCAACTTGGGTGCCAACTTTCACCCATGCATTCAAAGATACCTTATGACACATCATAGAATCTGTCATATGTCATAGATTCCAAAGTGGGATGCCTATGTCCACTTGGGATGATGATGTGTCATCCAGCCACCTCCAATGGTGATGCCACCCAACATGTTCCTTAGTCATAGATTAGAGATGGTTACTTAAGAATTCCTAGTGCACATACAATGCTGACCCATTTCAAGTCTACATCCATGGGTTGACAAGTTAAATTCACCTCCATGATGATGGAATAGCTATTTAGGTTAGATGTCCAGTCTCTAAATCATGGCCATAAAATCCCAATTATGAGATCATTGTAAGAGGTCAACAAGGACAATTCAAAGAAATATCACACTCTTGAAGGAAATCAAACCCAATGATACCACCAAGAAAAGGACACATCACAAGAGGAAATAAAATCACACAATGAAACATGAGTGTTGATGTATGCCCCCACTTTCAAGTGGTTGCAAACACCATTACTGTGAGTAATCACTTTAAATTAGAATAAGACATGAGAGCTTATTCAGAAAGTTGTATGCCAAGTCATATGTTTCTTAATCGAACTACATCATGAATAAGTATGTCACATGCGAGCCAACTTAAGGCATGTCATCCACATCCCATGATTTCTCTTATATGTACATGAAATTTTTTCAAATAGCCAAAGGAGACAATGACAAGTGACATATGAGGACAAAGCTACCTAACCCCTTGCCCCCACTTTGCATAGGACAATGATGAGCTGAGGTGATTGATGAGAAACATGCTAGAGTGAAAATCAGCATCAATTAGAGGAATTAGGTGTTTCAACACAAGGAAGAGCACAATAATCCTTAAGATGTTGAATTCTTTTACTCAAATCCTTACATTAATTAGTAGAATGACCATGAACTCTATGATACGCACAAAATGAATTCTTGTAGTAAAATTTCTTTCACATTCTTGGAGGGAGGGATATCAAACAATTTGGAGGAGTCTCAACAAGATACTCTCTTGATCCATAGTAGAAGATGTTACTTTATTATGTGACAAAGATATCTCTTTCTTAGTATAATATGTCATACTTATGCAAGACTCTCTAGATTGTGAGACTTTTTTCTCTCCTTTACAAGAGAGTGTAAAGTCTAACAAATTCAAATCATTATTGTTTTGCGATATGAAATTGATGTAAAGCAAATATTTCTTTGTTTCTTTTGTTTCTTTCAAAGCGTAACAATCAAGACCACTAGTGTCTATCAGTTCAAGATGCCCTAATGTTAAATTTGGCTTAGAGGAATCTTTTGTAATAGTGTTGATATTAAGTGAATGCTTTTTTTTTTTTTTTGAGGGGAAATAACGAAGACCACTAGTCTTTTCTTGCATGTGAGTCTCTATAGACTTGTACATAGATACCTTGTTCTCTAGCACCACATCCTTTTCCACTATATCCAAGTTGTTTCATAAGTTCATAACCTTTTCCATAAAGCATTTTCATTTATTTTGGATTAGGTGGTTGCTCATAATTAAGTTCATCAAAGTTTGTTGTGTAATTTGTTTCTTCTTCTAAAGTGATTGAGGTGGATGCTTTCAAGGGGTCTTTTGAATTTTGTGTTGACATTACCATTTTTTCTTTTCCCTTTTTTAGGATATTTGTTTATGATCTCATATTCACCCATGAATGATGTGAAATCTAAGGTACCCAAATCGTCTTCTAATAGTTTTGACACTTTTTCCATCTCTTGTTTCTCTTCATTCATAGGTTCCATGTTTGAAGTTGGATTTAATACACATTTAGAGGATTTTTCCTTCCTTTTTCAACTTGAAATAAACTTTCAGGCTTGAGATCTATTTCAACTTGGTATACATTTTTGTTATAGACATATTTCATGATACGATAAAGGGTTGAAGGCACCGCATGCATCTCACAAATTCATGTTCTTCCTAAAAGAATATTGTATGAAAGGTCATGAAGCATAACATGAATTGAGGTTTGTAAGGTAGCCTTTCTAATTGTAATAGGTAAAGTAATCACACCGAGCGATTGCTTTCCTACATTGTAAAATCCTTGAATTGATAAGAATTTAGGTTCAATTTTTATATTTTTCCACATGCAATCTATCTAAATGTTTCACACTACACACATTAAGGGATGAGCCATTATAAACAAGGGTCCTTTTTATTCCTATTCTATTGAATTTGGCTAGTATCATGAAGGCATCACTTTTCTTTCTCATTTCTAAAGGGGGGAGCTCATGTTGATGAAAAATAATGTCTACTTTGTTCGAAGTTATTGCTTGATTTTGGGCTACCACATCGTTTAATTGCACATTAGGAGGGGTAGGAACTTTTTGTAAAGAACTTTGAATCATGTTGTGATAATGAGGGGATGTTTAAATAAGGTACCATAATTATATCTTAGTAGGAGTATTCTTTAGTTGTTCCACAAGATCAAACTCCTTTCCACTTTGTGAAGGAAAACAAGGGGGACATGGTAATATAGGGTTAGGAAAAGGGAGGGTTGTTGAAGGTGTTTTTCTTGGTTGTAGATTATTTCTGGTGCTATATGTATGAGCAATGGTATTATGAATCGACTACTGCAAAACATTATTCTTAGGTGGGTAAATGATGAGTTTGGGTTTGTTTTGAGTTTGCGGTTTGTGTGAAGGTGGGTAAAGGATGAGTTGATATTGAATAATATTAACTTCCCTTAGTGAAGGAGAGTCTAATGTTACTTCATCATCATCATGTAAGGAAACTATATCACTATTGTCAATGTTATCATTTTCTTGTGCCATGATATACTCCTTAGGAGGAGAGTTTTTAGAAGAACATCAAACTAGATGTTCATGACATTCAAAGGTTGGTTCTTCTAAAATGACTTCATCACAAGTAGGGGAATAATCAATGGAATTCTCTTGTTCAATAATATTTTCTCTAGGGGGAGAGAGGAAAATAGGATTGTTGTGATCTTCAAACACTGAAATATCTTCTTCACAACTAGGAGAGATATCAAGAGAAGGATAAATGTGATTGTCTTGATTTCCCATGATTTCATTCTTGCTTTCTAGTGTCTCATTCCCTTGTGCCATAAATTTTATCCTAGTAGGAGAGCTTTTAGGAGAGAGATAAACAAAGGTTTCATCACTCTCTATTGTTATATTTTGTAAAGTAATTTCATCACTAATAGGGGAGACATCAAGACAAGTACTACTGTGATTTTCATGCTTATGAATGATTGGATGCTTTTGTTCAAATAGGTATTTCCAAATGTTAGGGACATTGCGAAGGAGAGAGATAATTTTATCACTTTCAATCCACATTTCCTCCTAACAAATGTGATTTTCATGATTGTTCAGTAAAGCCTTCATACAATTAGGGGAGGTGTTGAGAGATGAATGTGGGATCAGCAAAGTGGTGGAAATGATCGCATCTTCTTGTTTCATACTATATTTCCAAGAAGGAAGAGGAAAGAGACAATCAAGACTTTCATGATCCGCAATGATTGTTTCTTCTTTCACCAAGATACCTTTGTCTCAATTAGGAGAGGCATCGGGAGAAGAAAAATTATGGTTTTCATGATTTTATATGCTCATATCTTCTTGTACCATGTCATCCTCACCAATAGGAAGTGTATTATTAAGGATTTCATAAATGGTTTGATCCACTTTCTCTAAGATGCTTTCATAACTATGAAAGATAGTTGAAGAATGACTAACATGTTTCTTAATGACCTCATTGTTGCACTCTAAATTGAACTCATAAGAGGGGATGTTGTACTTATGCAATCCATTTTTAACAATATCAAAGACACATCTCTTGAAAGAAAACTTGGAAAAGTAAAGAAAGTGCAATGCAATGACCTGAAGTGAAATGTTTAAATGCAATTTTCATATTTGAAACAAGGTAATTTGTTGATTACACTATGCAACAACCTAAAAGATGAAATGTTGTAAATTCAATTTTTGAATTGAGAAATGCATGAAATGGACCAAATTAAGCTAGATCTAATGAAATAAATGTAATAGAAACTCAACCAACTAAAATAGATAGTTAATTGCAGCAACTAGAAGTCCAAAAACAAGGTTTTTAATGTTGTAGAAGGTAGTTTCAGATGTGCATAGGGACTGATTCACCCAGGGTGGCAATTGAGCCCCAATGGGTATTTTTTTAAAATTTTCAAATATTTTTAAGTGATTTTTATGCTTTTTATGTTGTATGATTTGAATCCTAAGTGAAAATGCAAGTTTTAAATGATTTGAGATGCAAAAATGCAACCTATATGCACTTTAACTAATGCAAAATTTATAAATCTTAGATGCCAAATAACTAATGCAAACCCTATTACAAAGTCAATGCAAGCTAGATCTAGGATGATGGTGGAGTCCAAATCAAAAAAGGTATTCTAAATGTAGGTTCACCAAAATGTAGTCACGGAAATAGTACTCCTCACCTTGGAGACAAGGATAGGGTTCCTATTTCACACTTGCTACACTCAAGGACACCTTAGAGATCTCAATCCAATGAAGAATAGAGGGAGAGATCTAACAATAAGGTATCTTAGGGTATGTTTAGAGATTAATGAGGGGTTCACCACAAATTTTAGACTTGGAAAAGACAATGAAATGCAAAACCCTAATATGATGCAAACTTGAACTAAATGACTTAAAAATGCATATAAAACAAAATAACAAGATGTGAAATGAAATGTGTCCACATGGAAATCTAAATATAATTGGAAGGAGCTCTGAAATGCTGGAAATTTTGACTTTTTGACCTAGTGGGACTCATTCACCATTCTGGACAAATTAGTCCCAAATCTGGATTTTTGTACAAGAGCAAATTTCAAACAAAAGGGTATTTGAATTTGCAAAAAAAATGGAAAAAATCCTACAGTTGGATCCGTTCACCACTTGTGGTGATTGAGTCTAGTTTGGATTTTCTAGAATTTCAAGGTCTGAATTTGGTCTTCACTATCTGCTCAATCTGCTTCTCCAGGTTTCTAAATCTGAAACTATGATTTTGGGGCTATAGATGACCTTTTAGTGAAGATTATGACATTGAAAATGGGGAGACAAATCTTACAAGCTTGTAACCTAATCTTTAATGATCTTTCTAGCTCCAATAAACCTAGATCTACAATCAATAGTGTTTTTCCTTGGTCAAAACCCTTTTAGGTAATTAAACCAAATGATGAAACAATGAAACAAGGACATGAATCATGAGACATAGGATATGAAACATGAACAATGATACGTTAAATGATGCCTTGTAAATTATGTCTTGTAAATCTACAACTCAACATGAAATGGACATGAAGGATGTAGATCTTGATCTTGACAATAGGTGTAGAACAATGCTTGATCTTGGATCTTCAATGCTACATCACAACAATAGGTAAATAACATGCTTGATGATGGATCTTGAATTGCTAAAAGAATTGATCAATAATTCTCCTCTTGTTAATGCCTTAGAAATGATCTTGAATGCTCTCTAAATGATCTTGTGAAGTCATGGAATTCTTAATTCTTGAATGCTTGACTTGATAACATGAATGCTTGATGAAATAATGATTTGGGAACTTTTTTATATAGGTACTACACTCAAATGACCGTTTATTTTATCACAAAGGCTAACATACATAAAATTTGACCTTAAACCCAATTTTTCCTACTCAAAGTTTGAAAATAGGCCAAATAAGACTCATTCACCAAGCTGGGTGAATGGGTCCCACCTAGATGGAACTCATTTTCCCAAAGTGGTGAATGGGCCCCATGGGGCTTATTTTGAGTGTTAAAGTGTTGCGGAGGGTGTAAATTAATCTTATTTGTTGATATTGTTAGGTTTTTTATTAAAATATGCCTTGGGATGCACAATATGGGATCATAGGGGCCTATTAATGATGATATAAAGTCCATAAATGTAATATGGCCCAAAATCCAATGATAAAATGTGAATAAATACACTTTACAACACTAAATTAAGGCAAAAATAGGTCTATTTAGCTAAAAAGGGCCCAAAATCCCATGTGAATGTGTAGAACACATTACAACACTAGATTAGGTCCACTTATTTTACAAGCCACCTAAATTTAATGTGAAGGTGTCAATAAATACAAGTCACAACATTAAATTAAGGGAAAAAATAGGTATATTTAGCTTTACTAGGGCCCAAAACCTAATGTGGACGTGTAAAATTCATCACAACACTAGATCAAGGCAATATCAAGTCCAATTTATCATTAATTATTACCAAATAAACCAAGGAAAATGGATACTTCTTTTGTTACTATAGAGCTTTATTAAGAAATATATGATAAACCAAAAGCATGGATCAAAAAGCATAGTGACCTTTTGTTTACCCT
The DNA here is from genome assembly GCA_007258455.2 of Sequoia sempervirens. Classification (NCBI taxonomy): domain Eukaryota; kingdom Viridiplantae; phylum Streptophyta; class Pinopsida; order Cupressales; family Cupressaceae; genus Sequoia; species Sequoia sempervirens. The sequence goes on along the minus strand of VDFB02002356.1, from coordinate 21,450 downwards.
ATGATGGGATTGATCACCCTTCCTTTACAAATAGGACCAAAAACATTAAATGTCTCATTCTCCATCATTCCTGTAGTTGGACCAATTTCGTGTAAAACTAGGCTATCCATGGCTCGATCATAAAATACTTGATAGGATGAAATGTTCTCACAGTAACATCACCATAGGCCCACGTTCACCTCTTAGGAATATAAGTTCCATCCTTTACCTTTGTACCTACTAACACATTGAACATGATAGATTGGTCAAGGCCTTTGATCTAATAGCTCGTGAGAGTGGAATTACACATAAGATTAGTAGACTCAAAATGTTTACATAGATTTTTTATTGAGATGAATCAATAATTCATGTTTATCATCTGAAATGATTCATTGAAAAGAAAGAATCACAATAGATCTTGGGTGATTGGCAATAATCTTGAGTAATAATGAAGTAAAATGAAAAAGGATAGAATTAAGTGGCCATGAGATTACGAATCTTGGCCAAATTAGCCTACCATGAGATTATAAAAGGAGATATACACCAATACCACTTGATGTCATTATCAAATTTATTATATCAATTATTAATGATGTGTTGAGCTACAAATCAAATGGACTAGTTAAGACTCAAACCTAGGACTTGCTAGAGTGTTTTTCCAAGTAAGCTACTAGCAACTTTGTGGGTCTAGATCTAGCTTATTTCCAACACCACCCTTAAGCCATACTATAGATGCTTAGGGCTCCCAACCTAGCTTTAATACCACTAGTCAAGCTACACTCATATAAACCTACTAGGACTCAAACCTCAGACCTTTCATTTGTTGCTAAAGTTCTCTATTTGTGGCCAATCCATCATCGATTTGGGTGTAGCTTAATATGTTGTGCATAAATAGCTAAAGTTTCACTTTCACAATGAAATATTTATAGTGCATCATAGTGGCTTTAACGGGTATGTGCAGGATCATGATGGGCCAAAAAGTGGTGATATGATGGGTATGTGTAGTGTATGTGTCTAATGACTTTGTTTTTACCAAAAAATGATGAAATGAAAAGGGTTTTTAAAGGAGATTCTCAACTTTCCACAAATATAAATTATGCTTTACTTTAAATTTAATAAATAATTATTATTCATTTTCTATTTGAATTATGACTAAAGTCTTGATTAATAGGCCGATTGAAAAACTTCTATTGCTTTTAAATACTATCACATTGTTTGAATCCAAAAAATGCATCACATTCTATGCTTTGCATACTATAGGATTAAAAAAAAAAAATAATTTCATGAAGTTTTGATCAAGTTAAGGTGGTCAGACATACAAGTTTTATATTTTTTAAATTTGTAATAAAAATTCATAATTAATTATTCACTTGGAAAAAAATAAAAAAAATGTGTATCACATCCGAACATGAATCCTCTACTTATATCTAAAATCTTATTAAAAAAATATTATCATTTTATTGTGGTTGGGTGGTCGATAGACACCTACTTCTTTATTTTTCCTAAAATTTAAGTACTACTACATTGAAATTTCAAATTTTACCAAATAGATTTTTTAAATAAACCTAGTGGTTTAGAAACTACATTCAATTTGCTACAAATTATACTCTTACATATTTTTGAAATAATATAGATAACTTATTCAAATTTTTACGTCAAGTTGCCTAACTCTATTTTTTTTGAATTTTTTGCCACTTAAGGGCCTATTTTTTCCATGATGATCCTGCACATACCCTAACCCTTTGTCTTCTTGTGGAAACTTTTCATTATATTTCTTTTTTCCAAAGCCTATGGAACCTATTAAACCTTGAGAATTCTTATTTTTCAAATTCTATCAAAAGTTTAAGGTGAAATGCATTGCAAAACTATCCCTTAGAAACATGCCTCAATCCATGACCAAACCTACTATCCTTGAAAAAACCATGATTGAACCTAAAGAAAATCCATACAACCAAGACCAACCTAAGATAGATCCTTTGCCTATCTCCTACAAAATACTAAGAGATAACGAAAACAATCCTGTCATGCCTCTTAGGATAAATTTTTTTTACAAAGTTAAAGAGAAAGTGGTTGAACCTTCCATGGTTCCTTTCATTCCTCTCCTTAGGGAAGAAAAGAAATTTATGGTTGATCAACCTGCTCCTACACAAACGTAACTTGAAAGTTGTACTAAAATAAAATCAAGATAGTGTAGGCATAGACGTCATGTGCTTGATCAAAAATAAATGAAGAAAGAAACAAATAAAATCAAGATCCAAACCTAACTAAAGAAATGCACAATGAGTCCCCCTTTGTCGAAACAAAGAGATCCTATATTGCAACCACAACAACAAGTAAACCCATCTTTGGACATTATCATTCAACCTCCTATTGTAATTAACTTAGACGATGATGATGAGATTGCTAAAATTGACAAAGAGGTGCATAGTGAACTGAATACATTATTTTCCTCTTCTATGAGCTTACACGACAATTCTCTGAAGAAGAGTGTTGAACTTGGTGATGGTCCTATTTCAGAACTTGCTATTGTCCCTTTGGCTACTTTTCCACCTTCTATTTATGATGCACATGATTGGGATGTGGAAAGCATTCTAATAGGTTGGCTCGCATGTGTCTTACTAGTCCTTTGTATTATTTATTTTTCATGTGATTGCATGTCCATAACATGATGCCCTGTGATGTTTTTTTTATGTATATCTCTATTTGTGATATTCCACTATTTGTACCTACATTCTTCTCTATTTTTTACATCTTTCAAAATATTTTTCTTTTATCTTTTTCATTTTTCTTGTGTTTTCCTTTTAGGGATGACACAAGGTGTCGAGACATTCATGTCTCTTCCATGTTGACCCAAAATATTTTTCTTTAGCTTTTCATTTGTCTTGTGTTTTCCTTTTGGGGATGACGTGAGGTGTTGAAAAATTCATGTCTCTTCTATGTTGACCCAAAAGGATTTTCTTTGTTTTCACTCTCTTTGTGTCATTATTCTAGTTCTATGAGCATTTGGGGAATGATGACAGTTCTGAGCTCTATAAAAAATATTGTAGCAAGAACATACTGACAACAAATCCATAGATCCCTCGTGTATTTGGATACTCATTTTTGGGGAAATTCCTCTCTTCCCTTTTCATGACATAGCTTTATTTCGAAACATATGACTTGGCATAGGGATTTCCACATAAGGTCTCATATCCTCTTTCTTGATAGCATTTATTATTTGCTACTTTAAATTAATTTCTCACAACATGGTGTTTACCAATTTCTTTAAAGTGGGGGAATATATTGGCATTATTCTTTTTCATTTCATGTTTCATGGTGTAGTCTTCTTACTTCATGCATTGTTTCTTTCACTTTGTGGTGACATTGGATGTGATGTCCTTGAGGAGCATGATCTATCTTAGCATATTACATTCTTCTTAGTGGCTTGATGTGATACACTGCATCCCCTAAGTTGTGAATCTTATATTATTTGATTGGTCCTCTCTTAGATACATTAGGCATGATGTCCCCTCTAAGACCTTACATGAACTAAGCAAGACTCCTTTGAACGTTCTCTATATTTCATTTGCAATTTTGGGTATATAGCCACCTTGCATAACACACTTTGTAATGCCTATGGAGCCATCTAGTTTGTTCATGAGTTTCAAGCATACAAATATTTTCTTGTCTCATGAAGCTCAAATTTTATTGTTGCATGGCACCTTATCAAAGTTATCAAGAGGTGTAACTTTGGTCTAGTTAGACAAGAAGTTGAACTGAGGCATGAATTTCCCATAGCCACTCACATTTGTGTGAGAGCACATACTAATTGTGTGTGTACATGTGTCTCACCTTTTGGATACTCACCCATTGGAAAACCTAGATTTTTGTTGCCTCAAAGTGAGCATACATTTTTTAGACAAACAACTTAGATCTTATCCACATCACGATGGACAAACGGTCATCCACCCCTCCTTTGTTTTCCTTTTCTTCTCTTTGTCTTTGGTAGCGTATGATTGTGCCTTTTTATTGCTCATTATATCATTTCTCATGTGTATTCTTCTATGCCTATGATGATTTTTCATAGGATCTTGATCCTAGGGGCTTGCACAACCCGCTTGATCATTTTCCTCCTATCTTACTAGCATTTGTGTATTGGGGCCCCTCTTGATGTGTGTTGGTCTAATTTAGTGTGAGTTTGAAGCAAGTTCATCCTCTCACTAAAGTGGGGGCTAAATGTAGTGTTGAAAAATGTTGTCAATGACATTTTCACAATTGCTTGGATCCTCCTTGTTAAATCAAGCTTAATGATTCCTTGATTTAGTGTTGTAGTGTGTCTAATGCATTTGCATTAGTTCTTGGGCCCTTGTAAGCTAAATGAACCTAATTGCACCTTGTTTAAGGTGTTGTAAAGTTTTGTACCACACTTTCACACTAATCTAGGATTTTCATTAATAATTAGGCTTCTTTATGCCTTATTTGGCCTTATTTTACATTCACAATCCTTAATTAATGCATCTTTTCAAGAATAATCCTGACATAAACCAACATCCAATCATAATTCATGCATTTTTAGGTTGTGTGGCCTAGATTTACTAATCTAGGACTCATACACCACCTTGGGCATATGAGTTCCATGTAGGTTTTGGGGCCCCAATCCTAATTTCACATGAATCTAAGCATTTTTTAAAAATGTGTCCCATAGTTAAGCCTAATGGGACTCATAAGCCACTTATACCATATGAGTCTCGTGTGGCCCAAAATAAAATATAATTCAAATTCTTGGTGGGATTTTATCGTCCTAGATCTGATTTTGGCTTGTAATGTTGTAATTTTCTGAAATTTTGTATCAACAAGTATAAATACAAGGTTATTTCATTCATTTTTTACCTAGCAATTTGAATAAGCATCCTTATAGAAAATTTGAGTTCATAAGAGAGTTCAAGTGTTTACAAGAGGATTCAAAAGTATTGAAGAGCTAATTATCAAGTGTTTTGGAGCACCATTCAAGTATCAAGCATCATGTCAAAGTCATCATACATCATGTTTTCTTTTGAGTTAACAATTATGATGTAGAGTTTCATGATTTAAGCAAGCTTTCAATTCAATATCTACAAAATTCAAGCAAGAATCAAGATCTACATCCATTGGAGCCATTTCATACATGTTTGTAGCACTTTATTGCTAGGGTTTGGTGAGTTGTAACATTGCATGTTATTCATTCATCATTCCTTCATTTCATTACAATGTTTGATTACCAAAATGGGGCTTGACCAGCCAAACCCCTTTCCACTAACGAAACAACATTTTTCCCTCTCTTTAGTGTGTGATTTGTAGATCTAGGTTGAAGAAATATTGAAGAGTAAGTTTGGAGAAAGTTGTCAAAGTTTTCAAAGTTGTCAAATTTGTCACCTTGTTTTGGAGATCATTAAAGGACTTCTATAGTACTAGTTTTAGCAATTCAGACTTGAAGATCAAGTTGAGAAGATTAAGCAGAGATTGAAGAGCAAATTCAAGTCTTGATTTTCCAAAAAGATCAAATAGGACTAATATGCCACTTTTTCGTTTATGAGTCCTAGTTTACTTAAATTTCTGGATTTTAGGTGTTTCAGACTTACCTCTACCAAATTTATGTTCCTACCCAAAAACCCTAGTCTGTGACTAAATCACCTAGACTAGCATATGAGTCCCAATAGACATTAATTTCAGTGTTTTCAGTATTTCAATTCTTCATTCAAGGTCCTTCTGGTTTCTTGGTGCAGACCTCTAATCTATCAAATTTTTGTTTTGATTTGCATGCATTTCTAGGTCTTTTATTGAAATTTTGCATTGCATTAGGTTTAGACATAATTTGGTCTTGCATTTCATTAGTCTTTCCAAGTCCTAGCTTGGTGGTGAACCCCTCTTTAGTCATTTATCATACCCTAGGACACCTTATTGCAAGATCTCTTTCTCCTACCTAGAATTGAGATCTTTAGGGTTCTTTTGAATGAGAGTGAAGAAGATTGTTGTTCTATGTCCTAAACCATAAGCAACTACAATTTTCCACCTTTCAAAGGTGTATATGTGTTTGAGGGTCAAGTGAGTTGAATGATTATGGGAGGTAAAGTGGTAGGAGATATGACTTGTGATGCCACAAAGGTACTAGGAATACTAGTGGAAATACCCCAAGGTAGGAATGACATTACTAGTAGGTTGCATCATTGTTGTAACTTGAGGGTTGGTGTAGGTAGGAATAGATACAATGGTTGTAGGAGGAGGAATTTGAGTTCCTCCCTGACTTTGGACATTGTTTGAAGGTAAATAACAACTAGTTGTTGAGATAAGACACGTCCCAAAAATCTGAACTATGTTATGCACAAGATCAACTCCGTCTTCACTTTCAATCATGAGATGTATGTTATCTATGACAAGGATAGTGGTGGTTCAAATTATTTCAGTACTTATTTGATTTTGTAGGTTTTCTAAGTCTTCATGAATTTGGATTATATTTTGTTGTAGAATACTATCAACCATTGTTTCAACATTTGTCACACTACTTTAAGGTAGGGAGTGTCAAAGGTATAGTCCATACCTAGTGAACTAGTATCAACACTAGTAGTGAAAAAGCTAGCTAACCCAAGGTCCATGATGATTGTGTTATCACGAGATGACATGAGTCTTGAACTTCATCTCACCATATTATTAGAAATAAGACACCAAGTTGAAAATATCATGCAAGGGGTAATTTATGAATGCAATGAACACAAGATAAAAGCTATTCTCTAATTCTAATTCAAATGAAATTAAGCTAGATACAATGAAATGGATCTAACAGAAATTTTGTAAATTAAAATAGATAACTAACAATAGAAAACAAGAACACATAAATAGATTTTTCAATGTTGGAAAGTGTAGTTTAAAATCTAAAAAAGAGACTATATCGCCTAGAGGGGCATATGATTCTCAATCAGGGGTTTTTAGGGATTTAAATATTAAATAGCAGTCACCACAGAACACTCAAAAATAAAGAAAAACCACCTGTACTAGGACTAAATCACCCAGAGGGGCATATGATTCCTAGATTAGGGTTTTTGCACCATTTTTAGCAAATTTTGTGTGGATGTTATTTTTTTTTTGTATAATGTCTAAGTGCAAATGTAGATTTAAGATGAAATTCAATGATGCGAGATGCAAAAATGCAACCTAAATTCACTGTCACTAATGCAAGATTTAGAAACCCTAGATGTAAATTAACTAATGCAAACTAGATATAGGATTATGATGCACTCCAAATCAGAAATAAGGTGTTCTAAATGTAGGTTCACCAAAATGAAGCCTTAGAAATAGGGGGGTTCCAAATATTTTGGGAGATGGAACACTAGGGTTAGGACCTAGACCTATTTCACTTAGTTTCACTCAAGGGAACCCTAGAGATCTCAATCCAAAGATAGAGTGAAGGAAAGAGATTTGCTAAAGGTTGTCCTAGGGTATGATCAAAGACTAAAAGAGGGTTCACCACCAAGCAAGGGCTTGGAAAGACAAGTAACATGCAACACCTAATTATGAAACCTAATTATATGTAAGACAACAATAAATGACCTATAAATGAATATAAAATAGAATAGTAAACTAAGAAGTGAAAGAGGTGTACTTGGAAATATATAGCATCTTGAATGAAGACATGAAATATTGGAAACACCAATTTTAATGCACACTTGGACTCATACACCAGGTTGGTCAATTTAGTCCTAGATTTGGGTTTTTGGGTAGGAAATAAAATTTGGAAGAGACAAGTCTGAAACACCTAAAAACTAGAAAAATCCCTATTCTAGGACTCATATGCTATAAGTCATGTATTATTCCTACTTAGCTTTTTCAAAAGATCAAGATCTGAATTTTCTCTTCAACCTCTTCTTTATCTTATTAACCTAATTTTTGGATCTAAACTACTAAATTCTACTTTGTAGATGTTCTTTTATGGTCTTGTAAACAAGGTGGCAACTTTGGAAACTTTGTACACTTAACAACTTTTCTCCAATCTTTCTCCTTAGAGGATCTTCAACCTAGATTTGCAAATCATGTGCAATAAAGAGAGGGGGAAATTTTATTTTGTTAGTGGAAAGGGATTTTCCTTGGTCAAACCCCATTTTGGTAATCAAACCTTGAAATGAAATGAAATAGGAACTAGGAGCAATGATGAATGAATGAAATTATATGTTGTTGTAATGATGAAAAAAGGTCCCCCTAACATGGCCTTGATTTAGTGTTGTAATGTGTTTAACACACTCACATTAGGTCTTGTGTCCTTGTGAAATAATGAATTTAAATGGTACCTTGCTAAAGTGTTGTGAAGTGTTGTAACACACTTTCACACTTCCTAACGTTTTAGTAATGAACTAAACTTAATAAACCTCTTTTTAATCAAAATGTACCTTAATCATGCCTTATCTAAGGTATTGTAAAGTGTTGTTACACATTTTCACACCTTTCTACAGTTTTATTTATTAAATGGGATTCTTTATTCTTTAATTGGCCTTATTTTGCATCCACAAGCCTCATTTAATTCATCTTTTCAAGGATAAACCTGAGACAAGTAATTATCCAATCATAATTTAGGTTTTTTCAAATTCTATGGCCCAAATTTAGTGATTTGAGACTCATTCACCACCTTGGGCGAATGAGTCCCACCTAGGTTTTTGGGTCCCCAACCTGGTTTCACACATTTCTAAGCATTTTTAAAATTGGTCCCATAAATTATGCCTAATGGGACTCATTCGACACCTTGGGCGAATGAGTCTTTTGTGACCCAAAATCAAAATTAATTTTGGCAGGATTTTATCCTCTTAGATGTGATGTCAGTTTGTAGTGTTGTAATTTTGGGAATTCTTGCATAATTAAGTATGAATACAAGTTTATAACACTCATTTTACACCCAGCAAGTTGAATTAGCATCCTTATAGCAATTTTGAGTTCACAATAGAATTCAAGTGTTTACAAAAGCATTCAAGAGCCTTCAAGAGTAGATTATCAATCATTTTAGAGCATTCTTCAAGCATCAAGTATCATGTAAAATTCTTCATGAATCATGTTTTCTTTTGAGCTAACAATTGTGATGTAGGTTTTTATGATTCAAGCTAACATTTCATTCAATATCTATCATATTCAAGCAAAATTCAAGATCTAAATCCATTGGATCCATCTCACACATGTTTGCAACACTTCATTGCTAGGGTTTGGTGAGTTGCAACACTATATTTTGTTCCTTCATCATTCTCCATTCCTATTCCATTTCATTTCAAGGTTTGATTACCAAAATGGGGTTTGAGCAAGGAAAACCCATTTCTACTAACAAAACATGTTTCCCTCTCTTTAGTGTGTGAGTTGCAAGTTTAGATTCAAGATATATTGAGGAGAAAGATTGGAGAAAGTTTTCAAAGTGCCTAAAGTTGTCAAAGTTGTCACCTTAGTTTGGAGAACATTGGAGAACACCTACATGTTGATTTATAGAGATTTGGATCTAGAAACCTAAAGAAGCAAACTAAGAAGAGTAGATTCAAACCTTGAAGTTTCAAAAAACCCTAACTAGAATGATTCACCACTTTTGTTGAATGAGTCCTAGTTTAGGTCAAAATTTATATTTTTATAGATTTGGATACCCATTTTCCAGATTCTTGTTCCTGCACAGAAACACAAATCTGGGATGAGTTCACCTAGCTTGGCATATGAGTCCTACTTTGCATTAAAGTCAAGATTTCCAATATTTTAGCCTTCCTTCTAGTCATCTTTAGATTGCCAGGTGCACACATTCCATCCTACAACTTGTTATTATGTTTTACATACTTTTCTAGGTCATGTTTAAGGAAGCATTGCATCATATTAGAGTTTAGTATTATATCTTTCATTGCACTTGTTTTCCCAATCCCTAGCTTTGTGGTGAACCTCTCATTAGTTCATAATTATCCCCTAGGACAACCCTATTGCAATATATCTCTTTCTCCTTTACATTGAGATCTCTAGGGTTAACCTTCAATGAAATGATTGGAAAGTGGGTGTGCTCTATGTCCTAGCCATATGAAAGCACTCTTAACCCATTTTCTTTTCTTTCATTTTGGTGAACCTACATTTAGAACATTATAATTATGATTTGGAGTGCATCATCATCCTAGATCTTGCTTTAACATTTCATTAGGGTTTGCATTATTTAATAGGCATTCTAGGATTTTCAAATTTTGCATTAGTGAAAGTTCATATAGCTTTTATTTTTACATCTTATATCATTAAAAATCATACAAAATCTGTATTTATACTTAGGTTATAGATCATACAACATAAAACTCATAAAAATCAATTAAATTTTTTTGAAAATTTTGAAGAACAACCTCACTAGGACTCATACGCCCCTTTCGGTGAATCAATCCCAGTGTAGATTCTACATTGCATTTTCTGGCATTCAAAACATTGTTTCTAAGATTTTGATTGTTGTTGATACCTTTTTGTTTTAATTTATAGAATTCTTGTTATAATCATTTCATTTTTCTTAGCTTATATTACATCTGCATTCATCTTGCATTAAGTACCCCTTGCATGAGTATTTGGTGTCTTATTGCTAATATTGTGGTGAGACAAAGTTTGAGACTCTTGTCATCCCGCAATAGCACAATCATCATTGATCTTGGGTTTTCTATCTCTTTCACTCCTAGTATTGACAATAGTACACTAGCTATGGACCATACCCTTAACAACTCCTTTCCTTCAAGTAGTATGATGCAAGTTGAAACAAGGATTGATAATATTCTGCAAGAAAAAAAAAATCAAATTCATCAAAATTTAGCAAACCTACAACATTAAGTGAAAAATGACAACATTTCAACTACTACCATCCCTACTATTGATAACATTTAGTGCATGCTTGAAAGTGAAGATGGACTTGACCTTGTGAAATACCTAGTTCAAATATTTGGAAAACACCTCACCTCAAACACCGATTATCCTTTACCTAAAAGCAACGCCACAAGTCAAGGAGGAACTCAAATTCCTCCTCTCACAACAATGGCCTTAATTACTACCTATACCAACCCTCAAGTCACAACAACAATGCAACCAAATAGTAATGTGATTCCTTCCTCAGGTATTCCCGTTAGCATCCCTAGTACCTTTGTGGCATCACATGTCATATCTCCTACCACTTTACCACCAATAAGCATTCCATTCACTTTTCCCTTGAACACATACACCCCTTCACCTTTTTTACCTCTATCTCATAACACAAGAAATGACCCTCTAATAAATCAATTCTTCCAAACCGTTTCATCCCTTCAAAAAAGAAAATTCCACCATCAACCAAAATCAAAACGCCCCACATACATATTATATCAAAAGTAGCCCATTGTTGTTGGAGATATTGCAAACACTGATGCCACAAGGTGTAGAGGTTCCTAGATTCGATAAATATGGGAGAAAGGTAGATCCTTCTAACCATGTTAATGCTTATACCAACTTATGTAGTGACTTTCTCCTTGATGATAAAATCTTGGCTAAGATTTTTGCTAGGTCCTTGAAAGATATTTCCATGGAATGGTTCTCTTTGTTACTGAATAACTCAATTCGTTCATTCAATAAACTTGTTGAAGCATTTTTCAACCATTTCCAAGTGCATATGACCCCTAAGATGACCTTGGCCGATTCGATGAGATGCAAGCAAAAAGAAGAAGAAAAGATAATTGACTTTATCTCATGCTACCAATTGGTTTATTCCCAAATTGATGTCAAGGTCCCCTATCCTCACCTTGAAAAGATGTTCATAGAAAATTTGCAAATTAAGATACAATACATGCTTACCATGATGAAATCTCCTCCTTTATGCACTTATGTACTGCCCTCCATGATTATCAAAATTTGGTTATTAGTCAATATACAAAATCCACCTCTAGCCATACTAAGAAATTTGAGACCATAAGCCAAAACAATTCCCAACCTTTTAGAAAATAGAATAAAGGTTTCCTTCAATTCAATTCCCCTCAACAAAAAAATTAGAATTTCACTAACCAAGTAGATGTTAAAGCCACAATACCCTTCAGCTATGGGAACTCAAAAAGATAATTCACTCCCTTACTCGATACCCTTCATAACACAATAACACAACTCCTAGAATAGAAGATTATTACATTTCCTCCTATTAAACAACCTAATCCTAATAAGTCATTACTCGCAAGTTATAGACCAAATTCTTACTTCCATTATCATCGATAAAATAAACATGACATGAAACATTTTAAGCATCTTAAACATCTTGTGCAAGACCTCATTTATTCTATTCGTCTTTCTGTTTGAGGTGTTAATTATCCTGAGGAAATAAGTCTATTGCCCCCTTACCAAAATTTGTAAATTTTTACCAACCTTATACCTAGCCATAGCATTTCATTTGTCAAAGCTAGTGAAACTACAAAGAATGATGTGATGAATATTGATACAGATGATGATAACAATGATTTTATTCAACATGATCCTATAGATAATGATCCTATGGATGATATGGTAGGAGTGATAGACATCATTACTCATAAGGGATGAACTACAAATCCTCTTAAGATTCCTTTCTCCTCTAAATATATAATTAAACATGCACCTGATGATCCTCTTTGCATAGCCAAACGAATCTATGACAAGCCCACTAATGGGATATTAATAGATCCTATCTATGGAGAGAAAGTGATCACCGAGGAATTCTTACTTCTACATGAGCTCTATCAAGATATATATATATATATGATAAACTGAAAGCATGGATCAAGACACATAATGGTTTATCTTTCCCTACAATGGGATCGATCACTCTTCCTTTACAAATAGGAATGAAAATATTAGATATCTCATTCTCCATCATCCCACTGTTGGACCAATTTCATGTGAAGGTAGGCTATCCATGGCTTCAATCCATGAATGCAGTCCCTTCAATTGTGCGTAAATACTTAAATTTTCCTTTTAACAATGAAATTTTCACTATCCATCATAGTGGCTTTAACCCATTGTCCTCCCATGGAAAATTTTCCTTAGATTTCTTTTGGCTCGAGCCTATAGAACCTATAAAACCACAAGAAGAATTATTTTTAATGTACTATCAAAAGTTCAAGGCAAAGCAAATAGCAAAATTATCCCTCTAAAAAATGTAACCCACAACCAAGCCTACCATCCTCGACAAAACCATGATTGAGCCTAAATAAATTCCAAACAACCAAGACCAACCTAAGACTAAAACTACACCTACTTCCTACAAAATCTACCAAGATATAATGAAAACAATCCTATCACACCTTCTAGAATGAAAAAAATTTACAATGTTAAAGATAAAGTGGTTAAACAATCTCCTGTGGTTACTTATGTTCCTCCCCTTGGGGAAGAAAATAAACATATGGTTGGTCAACCTGCTCCTACATAAATGAAACTTGAAAATAGAACTAAAAGAAATAGAGGTTCTAGAGAGCATAGGTGCAGACATCGTGCCCTTGCTCGCAAGTTACATGAAGAAATGAACAAAGAAAATAAAAATCAAAAATTTAATGAAGCAATGCATGATGACTCTACCCCCACCCTGACACAAAACTATCCAATACAACAAGCATGACAAGAGTTGAACCCTTCCTTAGACATTTTCATTTGAACTCCTGCTGAGATTAACTTAGATGATGATGAGGAAGTTGCTAAAATTGATGAAGAGGTTCATTATAAATAAAACATATTATTTTCCTCTTTCATGATATTAAATGAAAATTCTCCTAAGAAGAGTGTTGAACCTAGTGATGGCCCTAATTCATCACTTTCTATTGTCCCTATGGCTAGTTGTCTGCCTTTGATATATAATGAATACAATTGGAACACAGATGACTTGGTTTAGGTTGACTTGCATGTGCCTTACTAGTTTCTTGCATTATTTGTATTTATTTTTCTCTTCATTGATTGCATGTGTGTAATGTGATCCCCCATACTATGTTGTTTGATGTATCTCTTTCTCTTTGTGACATTCCTCTATTTGTACCTTTCATTTTTCTCTATGTCGCAAATCTTTTACTTTTTTCCTTTTACTTTGTCATTTGTCTTGTGTTTTTCTTTTTTGGATGATGCAAGGCGTTGAGACATTCATGTCTCTTCCATGTTGACCCAAAAGGTTTTTCTTTGTTTTCTCTCTTTTTTGTGTCATTCCTCTAATTTTGAGTATTTGGGGAATGATCAAAATTTTGAGCTCTCTAAAAATATTATAGCAAGAACATACTGACCCCAAATCCATAGATCCCTTAAGTGTTTGGATTTTATTTTTTGGGGAAACCCCTCCCTTCTCTTGTACATGATGTAGCTTCATTTGGAAATATGTGACTTGGGGTGATCCCACAAAGTTGGTTTACAATTTCTAGGAGATTATGATTTTTGTTGAAATCACATATTTTTAGAAAATATAATGACTTAAGACTTAAATTTTTTTATTTAAAGCATTCCAATTGAAGAGGGTTTGATCAAAATACATTATATCAAACCCCCTTGGATAGAACCCCACTATTTTTAAACCATACCTATAATGAAGTATCCTTTACACCTATCGAAATGTTGTTAAAAAACCACTTTTGATTTACCTTTTGGGGGATCAAATGAATTCATTTAAAAAAAAAAATTGTAAGTATGTAGTCCTTATTATAAGATTCCCAAAAGGTGTAATTTTAAATAAATTTAATTTTATTATTATATTTATTTTTTATTTCTTATGAATGTAGGTTTTTCACCAAATATCAATCTCTTTTTTCTGCACATGTGGAAAAATAGAAGATTATAAAAAAAATTTGAAGAATATGGGTGCACCAGATATTGAAGTCCTTGATCCAAAAAAAAAATAAAAAAATTTTGATACATACAAAAAAATTATGGGTTATATAGTCTGCCTATGTCTGAATTGTAATTGGTTTGACTTCAAAACTTGATTAAGGAAAAAATATTCAATAAAACACTATGAAACCAATTGGAATCACTAAATATCATAGTTACAAACCTGAATTCAAAAAAAATAGAATTTTATCCTTCATGGAAAAAAGGTCGTGTTATACGGTGAGTGTCACTCCTTAAAAATGGTGTTTACTAAAAAAAACTAGTTTTTGAAGGAGATGGAAAAAGAAGTGCAATATTATTCCAAAATTTTTGAAAAATATGCATTTAGAATCTACAAAAAAAATGTCACAAATCACTAGTTTGCATCATCTTCAAATTCTTCACGGTTTAGTCGCTATAGGTGCCCAAAAGTGAAGATTTAGTTAGAAAAAAATAGTTCAGTGTCCAATTTGACCAAAAATTGTAAACCGGTATTGTGGGATCACCACTTGGCATAGGGTTTCCAAGTTAACTCTCATGTCTTCTTTATTATTTGTATTTATCATTTTCTACTTTAAAGAAATTGACCACAATATGTTGTTTATCAATCTCTTTAAAGTGGGGGCATACATTGGCATTATTCTTTTGCATTTTTATTTTTCATGGTTCATGGTATAGTCTTTTTACTTTATATAATGTTTTTTTCACCTTGTGGTTGACATTGGGTGTGGTGTCCTTCAAAAGTGTGATATCTCTTAGCATATTACATTCCTCTTAGTGGCTTGATGCAACATATTGCATCCCCTAAGTTGTGAAACTTCTATTATTCCATTGGTCCTCTCTTGGAGACATTAAGCACAATGTTCCCTAAGTTAAAGACCTTGCATGAACTAAGCAAGACTCCTTTGAACATTCTTTACATTTTCAGTTATATGGCCACCTTGCATGACACAACTTGCATGCTTGTAGAGCCATATTGTTTGTTCATGAGTTCCAAGCATGTGAAGCTTTCCTTTCCTCATGAAGCTTGAAAAATAATTTCTTGTGTGGTCTCTTATCAAATTTATCAAGAGGTATAACTTTGGTATGGTTTTTATGGGAATTTGAATGAGGGCATGAATTTCCCTTAGCCACTTGTGTGTGTGTGTGATCGTATACTATTCATGACTGTATCTGTCTCACCTTCAAATTGGATTTCTCACCTAGTGGACAGCCAAAAGTTACATTACCTCAAAGTGAGTATGAGTTTCTTGGACAAATAGCCTAAATCTGATCCACATCATGTTGGACAAATGCTCAAAGCTTTTTAAATTGTAAAATGCTCTTTTTTTTTTCTTTCTCTTTCTCTTTGTCTTTGGCATTGTATGCTTGTGCCTTGTTGTTGCTCTTTATATCATTTTCACGTGTGTTCTTTTGTGCCTATGTTGGTTTGCCATAAGACCTTTGTTCTAGGGGCTTTTGCAACCCTCTTGATCATGGCCATCCTATCTTACTAACATTGGTGCATTTGAACCCCTCTTGATCATGGTCATCCTATCTTACTAGCATTGGTGCATTTGGTCTACTTTAGTGTGATTTGGAAGCAAGTTCCTCCTCTCACTAAAGTGGGGGCTACATGTAATGACAGAAAAATTTCCACCCTAACCTGGTCTTGATTTAGTGTTGTAATGTGTTTAACACACTCACAATAGGTCTTGGGCCCTTGTGAACTAATAAATTTAAATGGTACCTTTCTAAAGTGGTGTAAAATGTTGTAACACAATTTCACACTTTCCTAAGGTTTTAGTAATTAACTAAACCTAATAAACCTCTTTTTAATCAAAACGTACCTTAATTATGCCTTATCTAAGATGTTGTAAAGTGTTGTAACACACTTTTACACTCTTTTAGGGTTTTATTTAATAATTGGTCTTACTTTGCATCCACAAGCCTCATTTAATGCATCCTTCTAAGGATAATCCTAACACAAGTCAATATCCAATCATAATTTAGGTGTTTTCAGGTTGTATGGCCCATATTTAGTGATTTGGGACTCATTCGCCACCATGGGTGAATGAGTCCCACCTAGGTTTTTGGGTCCTCAACCTAGTTTCACACCTTTCTAAGAATTTTTAAAATTGGTCCCATAAATTATGCCTAATGGGACTCATTCGCCACCTCAAGGGAAAATGAGTCCCGTGTGGCCCAAAATCTAAGGTCAACTTGTAGTGTTGTAATTTTGGGAATTCTTGCATAATTAAGTATAAATACAAGTTTTTTTCACTCATTTTACACCTAGCAAGTTGAATTAGCATCCCTATAGCAAGTTTCAGTTCACAAGAGCATTCAAGTGTTTACAAGAGCATTCAAGAGCATATTATCAAGAATGTTAGAGCATTCTTCAAGCATCAAGCATCATGTCAAATTCTTCATGCATCATGTTTTTTTTAGCTAACAATTGTGATGTAGGGTTTTATGATTCAAGCTAGCATTTAATTCAAGATATATCCTATTCAAGTAAGAGTAAAGATCTACATCCATTGGATCCATCTCACACATGTTTGCAACACTTCATTACTATGGTTTGGTGAGTTGCAACATTATATTTTGTTCATTCATCATTCTCCATTCCTATTTAATATCATTTCAAGGTTTGATTACCAAAATGGGGTTTTACTGGAAGGAAAACCCTTTTCCACTAATAAAACAACATTTTTCCCTCTCTGTAGTATGTGATTTGCAAGTTTAGATTGAAGATATATTAAGGAGAAAGATTGGGGAAAGTTTTCAAAGTTGTCACCTTGCATTAGAGAACATTGGGGAGCACATATAGGTTGATTTATAGATATTCAAATCTAGAAACCTGAAGAAGTAGATTGAGTAGACTAAGAAGAGAAAATTTAGACCTTGAAGTTTTAGAAAACCCTAACTAGACTAATTCTCCACTTCTAGAAAATCAATCCCAATTTAGGTCAAAATTCATACTTTTACAAATCCAGATACCCATTTGCCAAATTCTTGTTCCTACACAGAAACCCAGATTTGGGACTGATTCACCTAGCTTGGCATATGATTCCCACTTAGAATTAAATTCAATATTTCTATCATTTCAGACCTCCTTCCAATCATCTTTAGATTCCAAGGTGCACACAATCCATCATACAACTTCTTATTCTATTTTAGATACTTTTCTAGGTCATTTAAGGAAGCATTGCATCATATTAGAGTTTAGTATTACATCTTGCATTGAATTTGTTTTTCCAAGCCATAGACTGGTGGTGAACCACTCATTAGTTCATAATCAACCTGTAGGACAACCCTATTCCAATATCTCTTTCTCATTTGCATTGAGATCTTTATGGTTACCCTTCAATGATATGATTGGAAAGTGGGTGTGCTCTATGTCCTAAACCATACAAAAGCACTCTTAACCCATTTTATTTTCTTCCAGTTGTAGCTCACCAAACCCTTGAATAAGATGTTGCAAATGTATATGAAATGGCTACAATGGATGTGGATCTTGACTCTTGCTTGAATGTTGTAGATCTTGAATTGAATTCTTGCTTGAATCCTAAAACCCTACATCACAAATGTTAACTCAAAAACAAACATGATGCATGATGACTTTGACACGATGCTTGATACTTGAATAATGCTTCAAAACACTTGGTAATCAACTCTTGAATTCTCTTGTAGAATCTTGAATGCTCTAATGAAATTCTTCGGTGAAAATGAGTGAAATAACCTTGTAAATATTATACTTGATTATGCCAAATTCCTCAAAATTACAACACTACAAGCTGACATTAAATATAGGAGAATAAAATCCTACCAAGAATTTGAATTTAATTGGTTTAAGCCACACAAGACTCATACACCAGAAGTTTTGTATGATTCTCGTTAGGCTAGGTTATGAGACACATTTTTTAAGAAATGCTTAGATTCATGTGAAATCTAGATCAGGGCCCCAAAACTTAAGTGGGACTCATGCATCCAAGGTGGTGTATGAGTTCTAGATCACTAAATTTGGGCCATACAATCTGAAGACATTATTTTTTGATTGGTCATTACATATGTTTGAAGATTATCCTCAGAAAGGTGCATTAATTAAGGCTTGTGGATGCAAAATAAGGCCAATTAAGGCATAAAGAATCCCAATTAATTAATAAAACACTAGATCAGTGTGAAAGTGTAATTCAACACTCTACAACACCCTTAATAAGGCACAATTAATTCCATTTAGTCCACAAGGTCCCAAACAAGTGTGAAAATGTAGAGGGATACATTTTTCTACACTACAATGTGCCTTTTGTAAAAATATTAGACATGATGAACATTAATGCATGAGGAAAGAAATTGAGTCTCTACAATAAATTCTCAAAAAGAATAATATAGGTCTACTCGATTCTATCAATGCAACTTCATCAACTCAATAAAATACTAAGGACAAAGAGAAATCAAAGGGAAAAGCCTTAGTTGTTATAAAATCTTTATCTCCATCATGGATTATAGAATTTAGTGCTTCACACCATATGTGTTCTTCATAGGTTTTTTTTTTAGATGCCCTTAGAGCCATCAAGTAAGTCTACAATTACCTAATTAGTGATGGTACTCCAACATTGGTAAAAGTGAGAAGGTCTGTTTAACTTGAAGGAGAAACATTTTCAAATGTTCTAAGTGTACCTTCACTATCAACTAATCTCCTTTCAATGTATTAAATAACTCATTTAATGAAGGGCATGAGAGTACACTTCTCTCTAAATTCAATTCAAATGAGAGAATTGCAAAGTAACAGTTTGGTAGCAATAGGGGAGTTAGATCACTAATCTAGATTACACACCTCAAATTTTGCCACATATATTTCTCTAAAAGCACTACTAACTCATTCAAATGAAGTTTGTAAATTATGACATGAGCAGTTTGGCCATCTTAACTACCACTATCTTGAGAAACTATGTTAATAGAATATGGTCAAGGGATTAGCTAAGGTTAAATTTTCTAAACGGCTTTGTGAAGGTTGTGCACTTGGCAAGCATCTAGAAGAAAAATTTAGGAAAGGTAAATCATGAAGGGTAACACAAGTTTTAGAACTTGTTCACAGTGATGTTTTAGGGTCTTTTCCTAATTCATCTTTTACAAATTCTAGATATGTTCTCACCTTTATTAATGATTACTCACATTTTACATCTTTTTATCTTTTAAAAAAAAGTGTTTGAATCTTTTTAAGATTTCAAAGATCTTGTGGAAAAAAAAAATCAAGGAAAGTCATCAAGGTTCTTCAAATAGATAATGGGGGTGATTATGTCAACAACCATTATGATAAATTTTGCATATCAAAGGGGATAGATCTAGATGGCACATAGTTCCATCTTCTCCTCAACAAAATGGTGTTGTAAAACTAAAATTTAGATATTAAGATATGGGAAATTGTATAATTCACTCTAAGGGCATCACACCATCATAATGAGAAAAAGTAGTCAACTGTGAATGTTACATATAGAATAAAGTTATACATAAATCCTTCAAGGTTATCACTCCCTTTAAGCCTTGGAAAGGATGAAAACCAACAGTTGATCATTTCAGAGTTTTTGGCTCTCATGTCTTGGCACACATTCTGATAGAATATTACAATGTTATGATCCATAATCCAAACCTTGCATCTTTATGGGATATCCAAATGGTGTAAAAGGATATCACCTACTCCACCCTACCACACATGAGTTGTTTATTAAGAGAAGTTTTATGTTTCAAGAAACATCTCTTAAAACTATAATTGACACTTCTCAACATATTATGGACTGACCAAATCCTGTTACAATACTAATGATTTAAATAATTTTTAGTAGATTCTTAGTGTAGTGTCTTCTTCTTCCTATTCTCACAATAATGATAGTGATGATGGTTCATCTTCATCTAGCTCATGGATTGCATTAGAATTTGATATTTCCACACTAGACTCGCCTACATTTCACACTCTACACAAGGAAAATATAGGGAAAGTACAAGATCCAATAGATGATAAATAAATTCAAGAAATTTTTTTAGGGGGGGGCACATGTCTTCTTTGATTTAGTTTATGATCCACCAAAATTTAGAGAGGCAACAGACATACTAGATTGGAATATTGCTATGGATGAGGAATATGATTCCTTGATTAGAAATCACACTTGGGATTTGAATTCACTTCTTAAGGGAAGGTAGACAATTTGATGTAGGTGGATATAAAAAACTAAATTTGTAGTAGATGGGCTAATTGATAAGCACAAAGCATGGTTAGTTGCAAAAGGTTTTTCACAAGTTGCAGGAATTGACTATACATAAACCTATGCACTAGTTGCTAAGATAACTTCCATTCAACTCACACTAGCTTTAGCTGCAACACATGGATGGGATGTACATCAGACATGGATGTGAAGAGTGCATTTATTCACAGAGACCTTGAGGAGGAAATCCACATGAAACAACCACCAGGGTTTGTTCAAGATGCATCCTTAGTTTGTAGACTTAGGAAATCTCTTTGTGGCCTCAAAAAAGCTCCTAGAGCTTAGTATGCCAATATGGATTCCTACCTCCTATATTAAGGTTTTAGTAGATGTCATTCAAATCCTAATATTTATATATTATGGTAGGATGATTCACTTTTGATACTGGTTCTATATATTGATGATCTTTTGATTATCAAGA
>VDFB02002355.1:0-13599 GCA_007258455.2 Sequoia sempervirens | reverse complement strand
GGTAGCTAGTTTCACGAAATTTTTGACTAATGCTCAAAATCCTTTTGGAAAATAAGTTTCCTCTCCCACAATAATGCCTTCTATTCCCAACTTTACACCTCTAGTCATAGTATCAATGATGGAATATAACAATGGTTTAAACTCAAGCTTAGGAATTTCTAGTGGAAATTATAATAGTTTTGTCCCTTCACCTATAACACCTCCATATTCATCACCCCTCCTAAACATGAAATATAATATCCCACCATTCCTCCATACTAGTTCACCATACTTGAAAACTCTCACAACATGTGGCCCAATGATTTTGTGATAAATCAACTTTTTTAAAGCATGACATTATTACAACAACAAATTTCAAACTTAAACCAAAATCAAACCAATAGTAAACATCCAAAATACCTTACACATAGTTCATTAATGTTTACTATTTTAAATACACCTATACTACAAAACATTGAAATACCTCGCTTTGGAAAGTACAATGGTAAAAAATATCCTAATAACCATTTGTTAGTTTTTACTACCTTGTGTAGAGACTTTATTTTGAAGATTCACTCATAGTGAAACTCTTTTCTATATCATTGAAAGATATGGCCTTGGATTGGTTTTGTTCATTGTCAAACAATCAATTACCTCCTTTACACAACTCATTAGTGATTTCCTCCAACACTTTCAAGTGAACATCAGTCCTCAAGTTACATTAACAAATTTAGTTCATTGTAATCAAGGACCTAAAGAGAAAATAAAAAACTTTATGAAATGATACTAATCCCTTTATTTGAAATTCTCCTATAGAATTCAAGATGTTGACATTCAAAGGGTTTTTATAGGTAACTTACAAACTAATATTCAAGATAAGAAATTGCTAATGAAATATCCATCCTTAACACATTTTTGTATAACCCTTCATGATTATCGAATATCGATTAGTTGGTATGAAGGTACCCCTTCTTGAGGCTCCTATTGGTTAATCATATAAGTCATGCCTCAAAACAACTATCAATCATTTAAAAGATAACCAAAATTCATTTACTTGATAAACATTCATGTCAAGCTACTGGTATGAGGCAGAGTAACTCACGTAAAACATAACTCTAGATATAAATTTAGGCCATGAGATAAGGGAATTTTCATAGTTGTTTGATTCTCTCCATGTGATCATGTTGCAATTGTTAAACAAGAATATGATTCAACTTCCTCCAATTAGTCATATTCAAACAATTAAACCTTTACCACCAAACTTTAATGCAAAAACATTTTTTTAATATCATCATACACCTCGACATGAAATGGAAAGATGTAAGCATATTTATAACCAAGTGCAAGACCTCATTCTAATCAAATCAAGTTGGATGACCTATTAATGAAAAAGGAAATAAATTGGTTTTTTCACCTAATCAATTCTTACAAATATTTACAAGCCCATTGCCAATTCATTCAACAAACTTTGTTCAATACAATGATAATGAAGAAGATGATAATGATTTTTCCATCTTTATAAACATTATTAATATTCAAAATCATAAAGGAAAAACAAATATTTTGTTTGACATTTCTTTTACATATATTGATTCTTCTATAACTACACTCGATGGTCTTCTTTGTATCAAGTTTGCAGAAACTCGAAAAGGGGAATACTCATTGATCCCATGTACATAGTGAATATGATCAAAAAAGAGTTATTGTATGTACATGAACTTTATGCAAATGATTATGAACAATCAAAAGCATGATTAAAATCTCATGATGGTTATGGCTTCCCTATAATTGGTTTGATAACTCTCCCAGTAAAGGTTGGACCTAAATAGTTGGGTGGTTTTGATAGATTTTTTATGAAAAATTTGAGTTTAGCATGGATTTTGATGAAAATTGAATGTTTGCAATGGATTTTGACTTAAAAATAGTGTTTTTTATGTATTTGGATTAAAAATTAGAAATTTTATAGATTTTTATTAAAACTATGGTTTTGTTGGATTTTTAAAAACTAGAATTGTTTTTATAATATTTTTCATTTTATATTATCTAATTTTTTAATTAGATTTATTTGTTTTATATTGAATCAGGCATTATGGCTGCTGACAATGAAAATGCACCAATTCCACCACCTCCACCACCTCCACCTCCTCCACCTTTTCCACCTCCACCTCCTCCACCTCCACCACCTCCACCACCACCACCTCCACCACCTCCACAACCAACAATTCAAGAATTAATTTTTGAAAAATTGCAACAATTAAGGGGCATTTCTGAAGTTTATACGAGAGTCCCTCGATTATCTTCAATGTCAAACACAATGAAAGAAATAATTAAAAATATAGAAACCCTCTCCTCACAACATAATGCCTTTCATTCATGGCGAGAAGACATGAGAGAATATTATGCATGTGGATTGTCCTATGATGATGTGAAAGATCTTGGAATAACCAAAGCCCAAATAGCCTCTTTGTTTGTTAACCCCCGCACTGGTTTGCCAGTTAATGTTAATAAAACAAAACTTTCTATAAAATGGTGCACTCATAGAGACATTGTAGAAAACTTTTGGGATCATTGGTGTATGGTTTTAAGAACCACGAACAACAATTTGGATGTACCATTTTACTTTATAAAAAAATTATATGCTGAGTTTGTGTTAGGGCATCATGTCAATTACTTTGACATTAGACCCTTCCAGGGCATTGGTGGAGGTATGCCCCAGGATAGAGCAGGGGTAGTTAGAGTAATACCCCGCCCACATGTTCCCCTCCCTCACCTTCCTCTGCCACCTCCAATATACCATCCATATATTAAGCAAGATGTGGCCACACAGACTATCCATGTTATTCACTCTTTGAGTGGTCTTTTGGTTTTGCATGCTTTTGTAGTAGCTCAGCCACATTCTGGTGATGTTGGTGATGGCTCAAGTGCTGCTACATCATCCTCGTCAGGTCCACATATTTGTGTACCACATACTTGCTCCATGTGCCACCAAATATGCTTGGGTCCTCTTGTACAGCTTGTTGAGCATCCCCTAGAAACTTCCGATTATGACTTCCATGATGTGGACATTATAGATTAGACATAGGGGAGTGGAGCACACCATACAGAGTCCTCTCCTGCTAGAGAGGGGGACATTGGAATAGTGACACAGGTAAAATTTAAGTTGTGAATTTATAACTTGCATTTTTTTTAAATGAATATTAATAAGAGATAGTATAATGTACTAATATTTATTTACATGGTCTATTTAACAGTTGATGTCAGGAGGGCGTCGATATGACAAATAGCACCACTGAGGGGCCATTTCATTGGCTGGACATACTGCTGATATATATTTTTGCACTCACTCATTTACATTTATTTATTGTATACTTTCTTGTCCTTTGAATTGTCATTAAAATGAAATTATATAATAACTTATATGTTTGTCTTATTTTCCTCTTGTAGGAAATAACTTATGCGAGCGAGGTGCAGCCTTGTCCAAATTATGGAAGTGTAATGTTGGATAAGGGCAAGGTAATTGAACTCAAATTTGATTGAATTAAGAATTTTAAGATCTTATATTGATTATACATATATTGACATAGATTGGTAGTTTCATATATGTACTTGTCATTTTTATGTGTAGGGAATTATGAGCTATATGTCCTTGTTGACAAGTGACACAACGCCCAAAGCAATACGTATTGGAACACTTGAAGGAGTAGGT
This sequence comes from Sequoia sempervirens, assembly GCA_007258455.2. Lineage (NCBI taxonomy): Eukaryota > Viridiplantae > Streptophyta > Pinopsida > Cupressales > Cupressaceae > Sequoia > Sequoia sempervirens. The sequence goes on along the minus strand of VDFB02002355.1, from coordinate 9,914 downwards.
GTTGAAGCACCTCAAGGAGGAGGTGCCGAAACACTTAAAGGAGATAAAAAAAAAGATCAACCTAAAGAAGTATGTGTTCATTTTATTTTGTGTTTGGTATTTATATGTTCCTATTACTGACAATTGTATGCTAACATGGATCACTTTTATGTTTTTGTTCACCTATATAGATTGAAATTACAAAAGAAAGTTTGGTCGGTTCTTTGAGAGGGGCATATTCGAGAACTCCTGACCCTTTGAAGAGACAGATATTTCAGGTAATCAAGATTATAATTTTAGAGTTCAATTATAATTTAATGTATATTGATTTTGATGTTAATTATTCGATTTTAAATTATATAGTATAACTAATCTCAATTGTGGTTTGACTTTTTCTTGTGCAGCTACCTTCAGAGGCAACGAGTGCTTCAAAGAGGCTCCATTTTGATGATCCACCAGTAGTTTAGAATGAGATAGACATTTTAGCATGTAAATATTGAATAGATCTGAGATGGCATATGCCATATTGTAAAATTTTGTTTGAGTTGGTGTTGATGCCATTTTTGTATATGGACATACACTTGATTTTGGATAATTTCATATATAGAAGTTGACAATCAAAATTTAATTGCCTCCTCATGTGCATAATTAAACTCTTTGAAATTTTAATCAAGTGAGCAATGGTTAAATATCTTGATGTACAATAGCATAAAAAGAATGGTTATATTATGTATTTTATTCATATTGCTGATTACATTTCATTGCACATCTTTCAAACTCAAAGCATTACCTCACATTGCATAAGTAATAACTAGATGCTGATAGATGAAAAAATTTAAATTACATTATAGTTTTTACAAAGTCAACCTAAGAAATTATGCAATTACTTCACAGTACATAACTAATAATGAAAAAATTATTCATATTATTGATTACATTGCATTACACATCTTTCAAACTCAAACCATTACTTCACATTGCATAAACATCCACTCCAAGCACCTATCCTTGATGTACCTGCATTTTACCTCAGTCAAATAAATGCTAGGAACCAATTTCAGTTAGTCTTGTTAGTCTAGGTGCCTATTCTCATCCATCATGCCACTCAAAACATCATTTTAGATCCTCCCAGGCACCATTTTTACCTGTTGCTCGCTGCTTCATGACTGCTAGGCACACTTTCAAAAGCCTCATGTCGCTAACTCACCTTCCAATTAGGTGCATGTTTTGGCTGATGCTCTATAAAAGACCTCTCCTTCTGCCACTTAACGTTGATAAAGCATAGACCTAGGCACCCTTTTATGTATGCTTTGATACTACAAATGAATGCCAACTAACTTTTAGGTAACTTTTTCTCATTGTCATCATTTGTTCAGTCCTATATTTCTACTATATTTACCTTGGAATGCTTCTCAGCGGATTGATAAGTCACTATGACAAGATCAGATAGAAGTGACATACTAGAAAACTATGAAATGTGCAAGTATGAATATTAAAATAAACAAAGAGTAGAACTTTATCTTTGAAGATACTTTAGCAGGTTGGAAACATGAATACCAATCTTTCACTGCCAAGAAAAACACAGCATGCTGAAACATTCCAACACAATGACAAAGGCATGTCACACATATAATGGAATCATCTTTATATATACACTAACACATACCTAGACTTTCAAATTAAATTAATTAACCCATGCAAAAACAAAATCAAAAGAACTCAAGAGCACACAAATTAGTCACTCACACAAAATGTAACCAAGCTAGCTTATGAGATTCAAGAAAATAGGTGTAATAAGAAAACCTTCACAGTGATTTAACTTGAAAAGTTGTTTTTGATCCACCAATTCACCAGAGTTTCCATCATTCTTTCCCTTTTCTTCATATTCCATAATAGGAGATGGTTCTCTTTTCAACCCCTTTGCTTACCCCTTTTCATTTGATTTTGATCTTCTAGGTTCTTATTGTGTATGTTATTACTTGTATTTTCATTATTTTCCAGAGAGGGTGATGGTTCCTTCTTTGATGTAGTTGGCCTCCCTCTTTTAACCCCTTTCTTTCCCATTGATTTTACTAGCATAGCTTCTGATTCTATAGTCACTATCAGGTTGAACAAGAGGAGCAAGTAAAAAAAACATAATTTGCAATCTTTCCTTCCTTTATTTATTTCATTACCCCAGTTACTACTTTCAAATTTGACTAAAAAATTATTCAAAATGCAGCATATATGGTATAGTACAATGTGGCATGAAAATGAATCTCTGCTTCATACAATATAATAATCTACTTCAATTAGAGTCCAGTATAAAATATATTAAAGGAGGACTATATCTAATAAGAAAAAGATAGAGATTAATAACTTGGATGAATCACTTGTAACCAAACTCAGTAGCCCAAGGGAAGACTTTCCAACAACCCATAAAAATGTTCTATAATATCATGAAAAAAGTAAAGCATCAGTAAGTCAAGGATCTTATTATATTGCATAGTAACAAGGCTCTTCTTATATTGATCTTATAATTATTGTAAGCATAAGGCTTCAAGGATCTTATTATATTGCATGGTAACAAGGCTCTTCATTCTTTTGTGGAGAGACATCATCTACATTTGCAATGGAGGCTTGATGCTTAGGTCTATCTGAACAATGTTTGGAAAAGTGACCAAACTTATCACACCTAAAGCATTGAATTTTTTCAATTCACAATGAAGGATTGGACAATGAAGCTCTTTTATTTGGGTTGCAGGTCAAACAAACTAAAAAAAGAGACAAGGGGTCAGAATTTCTAATCTACTTCCTAAGAATTCAAGAGACGGTATTGACTTGGTGAAATGAAACCAAACTTTGTTTCACCATGTAGGAATCGAGCCAACTATGCAAAGCCATTGCAATCTTCAAGGAATTAAAGTTGCAAAGTGGTGCAACATTCATTTCGCAACTCGTACGACCAAACGGACTGTTCCAATGCATCCGTATGGGTACGTCTACGCTAGGGATGGTCCTCTTTTGCACCCAAATATGCCGAATCACTCTGAGCTACATTGGATCGGCAATTTCCCTTAAGAGTCTAAAGTGCTAAAAGGCAGAAATATTTGAAGGGATATTTCTCGGAGACCGCGGGGCATATAGGCACTCCGTCAAAGGCTACGTGATCATGTTGGGACCATCTATGAAAACCTCTCTCAGTTTTTTCTATGTCAGAGGCATTTTCCAATGGTGATGACTTTTCAGATGAGGGAAAAGTTGCCAGATGTAAGCAGTGTAAACCTGCAAAGTGGTGCAACTTTCATTCCGCAACTCGTACGACCAAACAGACTGTTCCAACACGTTCGTATGGGTACGTTTATGCTAGGGATGGTCCTCTTTTCTACCCAAATACGCCGAATCACTTCGAGCTACATTGGACCGGCGATTTCCCTTAAGAGTCCAAAGTGCTAAAAGGCAGCAATATTTGAAGGGCTATTTCTTGAAGATTGTGGGGAATATAGACACTCCGTTGAAAGCTACGTGATCGTGTTGGGACCATGTACGAAAACCTCTCTCAGTTTTTGCTATCTCGAAGGCATTTTCCAATGGTGATGACTTTTCAGATGAGGGAAAAGTTGCCAGATGCAAGCAGTTTAAAGTTGCAAAGTGGTGCAACTTTCATTCCGCAACTTGTACAACCAAACAAACTATTCCAACATGTCCGTATGGGTACATTTACACTAGGGATGGTCCTCTTTTGCACCCAAATACGCCGAATCACTCCAAGCTACATTGGACTGGCGATTTCCCTTAAGAGTCCAAAGTGCTAAAAGAAAGCAATATTTGAAGGGATATTTCTCAGAGATCGTGGGGCATACAGACACTTCGTCAAAGGCTACGTGATCGTGTTGGGACCATCTAAGAAAACCTCTCTCGGTTTTTTCTATCTCAGAGGCGTTTTCCAATGGTGATGACTTTTTAGATGAGGGAAAAGTTGCCAGATGCAAGTAGTGTAAAGTTGCAAAGTGGTGCAACTTTCATTCCATAACTCACAAATGCGACCAAGCGAGTTGTTCCAGCTTGCGTCAGGTATGGAATGCGTTTATGCTAGGATGGTCCTCTTTTGCACCCAAATACATAGATACTTTCCCCGAGGCTACATTGAATGGCGATTTCCTTAAGAGTCAAATGCTAAAAGGCAATATTTTGAAGGGCTATTTCTCAGAGATCATGGGGCATCTGGGGCACTCCGCCAGAGAGCTCACGTGATTGTGTTGGGACCATCTCACGAAAGCCTCTCGGTTTTTGCTATCTCGGAGGAATTTTCAATAAGTGATGACTTTTCGGATATGAGGAAAATTTGCGGATGCAGCGGTGTAAAGTTGCAAGTGGTGCAACTTTCATTCTGCAACTTCGATACAACCAGCGGACTGTTCCAACATGTCAGGTAATAAGATGCGTTCGCTAGGAATGGTCTCTCTTTCACCCAAATACCAAATAACCCGAGGCTACATTGGACCAGTGATTTCCCTTATGGAGTCCAAAATTACTTCAAAAGCATAATATTTAGAAGGGCTGTTTCGAGGAGACCATGGGGCATCTGGGACTTACTCTGTCGAGAGGGCTACATGATCATGTTAGGACTATCTCACAGAAAACCTCTCTCGAATTTTTGCTATCTCGAGGAGAATTTTCCAATGGTGATGACTTTTCAAATGAAGGAAAAGTTGTCGGATGCAAGCGATTAATAAAGTTGCAAGTGGTGCAACTTTCATTCCGCTTAACTACAAATGCGACCAAACAAACTGTTCCAACACGTTCGTATGGGTACATTTACGCTAGGGATGGTCCTCTTTTGCACCCAAATACATTGAATCACTCCGAGCTACATTGGACAGGCGATTTCCCTTGAGTCCAAAGTGCTAAAAGGCAGCAATATTTGAAGGGCTATTTCTCGGAGACCATGGGGTATACAAACACTCCGTCGAAGGCTACGTGATCGTGTTGGGACCATCTATGAAAACCTCTCTCATTTTTTGCTATCTCAGAGGTATTTTCCAATGGTGATGACTTTTTAGATAAGGGAAAAGTTGCCAGATGCAAGCAGTGTAAAGTTGCAAAGTGGTGCAACTTTCATTCTGCAACTTGTATGACCAAACGGACTTTTCCAACACGTCTGTATGGGTACGTTTACACTAGGGATGGTCCTCTTTTGCACCCAAATATGCCGAATCACTCCGAACTAAATTGGACCGATGATTTCCCTTAAGAGTCCAAAGTGCTAAAAGGAAGAAAAATTTGAAGGGCTATTTCTTCGAGACCGTGGGGCATACAGACACTCCGTCGAAGGCTACGTGATCGTGTTGGGACCATCTATGAAAACCTCTCTCGGTTTTTGCTATCTCGGAGGCGTTTTCCAATGGTGATGACTTTTCAGATGAGGGAAAAGTTGCCAGATGCAAGCAGTGTAAAGTTGCAAAGTGGTGCAACTTTCATTCCGCAACTCTCACGACCAAATGAACTATTCCAACACGTCTGTATGGGTACGTTTACACTAGGGATGGTCCTATTTTTCACCCAAATACGCCGAATCACTATGAGCTACATTGGACCGACGATTTCCCTTAAGAGTCCAAAGTGCTAAAAGGCAATAATATTTGAAGGGATATTTCTCGGAGATCATGGGGCATACAGACACTCCTTCGAAGGCTACATGATCGTGTTGGGACCATCTACGAAAACCTCTCTCGGTTTTTTCTATCTTGGAGGTGTTTTCCAATGGTGATGACTTTTCAGATGAGGGAAAAGTTGCCAGATGCAAGCAATGTAAAGTTGCAAAGTGGTGCAACTTTCATTCCGCAACTCATACAACCAAACAGACTGTTCCAAGACGTCCGTATGGGTACGTTTACACTAGGGATGGTCCTCTTTTGCAGCCAAATATGCTGAATCACTCCAAGCTACATTTGACGGGCGATTTCCCTTAAGAGTCCAAAGTGCTAAAAGGCAGCAATATTTGAAGGGCTATTTCTCGGAGACCATGGGGTATACAAACACTCTGTCAAAGGCTACGTGATCGTGTTGGGACCATCTACGAATACCTCTTTCAGTTTTTGCTATCTCAGAGGCATTTTCGAATGGTGATGACTTTTCAGATGAGGGAAAAGTTGCCAGATGCAAGCAGTGTAAAGTTGCAAAGTGGTGCAACTTTCATTCCACAACTCGTATGACCAAATGGACTGTTCCAACACGTCTGTATGGGTATGTTTATGCCAGGGATGATCCTCTTGTAATTGTAAGTGGTAAAAGGTTGGATCAAGCTTGTGCAGGTTATAATGTCATCTTTAATTGTAATTGTGTTGTGCAGGTTATAACAACGTCATATTTAATTGTAATTGTCATCTTAAATAGTATTATAATATAACAATAATAATAAAACCATGTTCTAAAAAACTACCATCAAAGTGATAGGTTAAGTATGATAAAGAATCTAGTTTTATTCATTATGTTGAGATCAACTCTTTTCAATATGTTTATGCCACTTGCTATTATCATTCACACCTATGAACCTTATTATTGTGCAATCACAAGAGTTAAAGAGGTTTGAATAACATTATATCTTGCAGTTTAAACTTCTTTCCATGTAACTTTAGGAAGCCTTGGTAAATTTAATACCTTGACTAGATGACTAAGATAATATTATAACCTAATTTTTAATGATTTGTGTTTTCTAATACATGTAGATAGCATCAAGGGATATTCTATTATCAAATTATAACATGTATGGTGCACTCTTCATGTGGACAAGAGCATAGTAGGTGTCAAAGTTATATATGAACTTAATGAATGTAATTTATTATATATAAATAGGAGATATTACAAACACAGTTCAAACAAGCATCACGGAGTAGGAAAGACAGGAAGAAAACCTTATAGTTGTAACTCAATTAATTACAATAGTTACTATCAAATTGTCTCACTACTACGGTTGTACCCTTCTTACATTGTTTACATTTCAAAGTGAAATTTTACAAAATTTTCCTATTGGAGGCATTAGGAGCCGATCTTCCACAAAATTACTACGTTCCGTTTTGGGTGACAAAAGCACAGTACAAACCATCAAGCTAGCGGTTAAAATACATACAATAGAAAAAGATGCTTAGAATAACTAATCTATATTATTGTAATCTTTTACATACCTCTCTGAAAGGATCAAAGCTGGCTAGTGTATCAGCAAGTCCATGATCAATCGTGCCAAAAATATCGCAAAATTTATCAAATGAGAAATCTATATAGTCACAATAGAAAAGATGGTTACACTAACAAATCTATATTAATCTAAACAACCTGAATGATGATGAATTGGTAATGCAAACTATAAAAAATGCTTAGAATAACCAATCTATATTACTGTATCTTTCGTGATACCGAAAGGATCTAAGCCGCTATTGCAGCAATTCCTCAGTTCATGATCAACGTGCCAAAATATCACAAAATCTTGTCAAATGAGAAATCTATATCAATACAAATAGAAAAAGATGGTTAGACTAGCAACCTATATTAATCTAACAACTTGAATGTGATGATGAATCGGTAATGCAAACTATAAAAAAATTCTAGAATAAATCCAATCTATATTATCAGAATCTTTCGCGATACCTTCAAAGGATTGAAGTCGGGCTATTGTAGCAAATAGGTCCATGATCAATCATGCCAAAAATATTGCAAAATTTGTCATCAAATGAGAAATCTATATTGTCACAATAGAAAAGATGGTTAGACTAACAAATCTATATTAATCTAAACAACCTGAATGATGATGAATTGGTAATGCAAACTATAAAAAATTCTTTGAATAACCAATCTATATTACTGTAATCTTTCGCATACCTCTCCGAAAGGATCGAAGTTGGCTATTTTAGTAGTAGGTCCATGATCAATCGTGCCAAAAATATCGCAAAATTTGTCAAATGAGAAATCTATATTGTCACAATAGAAAAGATGGTTAGACTAACAAATCTATATTAAATTATAATGAGCTTAACCATAATGAACCTAAGAATTTTACCTTCCATTCTTGAAAATGCTATTCAAGTGTGCTTGAAGGGTCTTCTCTTTGCTTAAGAGTATCCAATATTGCTTCATGATCAGCATTACTAAGTGTCCATAGTTTTTTTGTCTTTGGTCTGGCATGATGCCTGAACAACATAAGATTTGTTGCTATAACAAGGTGCGAATACATGAGAATGGTTTTGTGTTTCTCATAGTCTTCAAATGCAGGTATGCCATTCTTTCTAACCATATATGTTCGCAACCAAGTTCCTGCAACCACAACTGAACCTATAGGAAACATGAACCCATCATCATCTTCCATCAGTTGTGTTAGCTTATGCTTTACTTGCACACATCGAGCCAACCAATAGTTCGATCTCTCTTCATTCCCCTGTGGTGCAACAACTGCAAAAACATGTCCTAGCTGTAGTAGATCTCAAAGTTGGTTGTAATCAATTGAACTTTCCATTATGTCATTTCTCATGGATATTGTTTGAGATAATGGAGTTAGATACTGTGGAACCCATGTATCCACCCACTCACTTGACTCGCATTGATCCCAATCACACTTAATACAACTCTGACAAAAACAAGCCAAATCTTGTGTCCAAATGGTCCATGTGCTTGCATTTGAGCTTTGAAATGAATGCATCTTTGAAGAATCTTTGATTGTATGACAATCCAATCTACCTCCCATTGTACCCTCCTCAACCAACCAAAAGAATCTGCGCACTATTGAATCAAGTGTCCCTCCCTGTGACAATGCTGAACTACACCAATCAACAATAGAATGTGCATCACTCAAATTTTTCTCCCTCGGAATCTTCACTGTTTCTTTACTAGAGAGCTCTTTTTACACATGCACCTGCTCCATCATGCTCCCCTTTCCCATGCCCAGCTTCAAAAAAACTCCAAATATGAGGTACACCCCTCTCTACATTCATTCTACTCAACCAATAAAACATACGAGCATTCTTGAATTGACCTGTGCAGTTATCTGACCAAATGAGATGTTGGCCCATTGTTATATCATGCTCCTGCAAGAACTCAAAAAAATTCTCAAAACAATGTTGGACATACTCGGATGAGTGAGATCTATCATCACTCATATAAAAATGATACTCTCTTATTATCTTTCGATCCTCCTCTGTACTATCATGTGCATGTCTAAATGTTATGTGGAAAAATATAGCAATTTGAATGGAATTGTAATACTGAGATTGCACCTCATTTTGTGGTTGCAATGTGTAGTTTTCTGCAAAATCAACCACTGATATAATAGTGCCAATCGTAAAAGAGTCCTTACATAGTCTAAATTGTTGATCCAACCACTGAGACCTATGACTATGCCTTGCATATTTGTAGAAGAGATTGTCCTTAAAATCTGAAATAAAATCAGCAACACTACATTCTTTTGAAACCAACTCACATCTAGAACCTTCACCTCCACTCTGCAAAGTATATTTGACTGTCTCATATCTCTTTTTCTCAACAAGCTTCTTTCCAAATTCATGTTCTGAACCCTCATGAAAACATTGAAAAAACTTGGACAAGCCACCACATTGTGAGCACTTTGCATTTAAACAATCATTTCTATAGAAAAAAACAATCCATCATCTCTAGAACATAAAAGATCTAGCAAGTCCCTTGATGATTTTGGAAGATGTATTGCACCACACTCTTGCAATATTTCATTAGTATGCAAAGTAGAACGTATATAGCATAATAGTTCATGGTACATTGAAAAATCCACATGGTATTTGCAACAACAAGTATTACGAATTTTAAGAGGCATACAATAAAATGGCTTCAAACCTTCAAAAGTCCTTTGCTATATTTCAATATTTGGATGTGTTTCAATAAATTTTTTGAACAACATTGTTTGGCTTGATTCCAATAAATGTTTAGGATGTGGTGTA
>VDFB02002354.1:0-24507 GCA_007258455.2 Sequoia sempervirens | reverse complement strand
TCAATCAAACATCAAAACTTTCCTATCATGAAGTCGAACATCATCTATTTCATTAGGATAATCAATCATATCAAACCAATGGCTAACATGATCAGAAAACAACAAAATCAAGGACAAATTTGACAAACTTCATCAAACTGACATGGATACGCTAAAACAGGCATTCAAAGTGCTAAATCATGACATGTGCCATTTCATCAGTCAAAAGCGCTATTTCAGGCGGTCAAAGCACCATTTTACCAAAAGCGCTATTTTATTGGGTCAATGCACTAAAATAATCAAAGTGCTAAAATAGAAGGTCAAAGTGTTGAAGAATCTATCTTAAGCACTAAAGTTTTGAAAGCACTAATTTATCCTACTTAAGTACTAAAATAGTGGACTTAAGCGCTAAAGTTTTTGAAGTGCTAAAACACTACACCTAAGCACTAAAACAGTAGACCTAAGCACTAAATTTTTCAAATCGCTAAAACAGAAAATGGAAGTGCTACAACGGAAAACAAACACGCTAAAAGATTTTAAAAAATTTAAATAAAAAAATACGCTAAAAATGAGGAAATGCACGAAAATTGAGGGGTTAAGGGGTATGTACTGGAGGTTAGTAGGCGGTTGGGATCTAGTGGCGCCGCACACGCTCGAAATGGTGGGTGTGATAAGGAATCAACATCTCACTCCAAGTAACTCAAATAGGTCTCTTTCACAAAATTTTCAAAAGTCAAAATGCACAAACGAGTTTGAAAAGAACCTTTTTGACCTTTTATAGGTTATTGGAGGTGGTATTTTGGTGGGATTATTTAAAATATTTTTAAGAGGAGATTAATTCAATGTCAACCAGGGGCAAACTTTCTACATCAATTATCAGGAGATAAATTACTTCATCAACGAATCCTCATCGAATCTTCACCAAGTCATTGAAAAATCATAAAAATTTGCAAAATTATGAAAAATTCAAAAAAAATAAAAAATTCACTAATTTATCTCCCGAGGGGGCATATATCCATCATAAGCTAAAATCAATGTATGGGGCACGTCTAGGGCATACTGAAATTTTTTCCGTCGATACTAGCAGCAACAGCAAAATTTTCTTTGAAGCAATGCGTAAACACATCACTTCAAAGAGGGACAAAATGTATACACCTAAAAATGGTCTAGAGAATATCATTAATTAAATATGATTCATTTGATTAATTAACCTTTATTTCATCTACTATAAAATAAATAGAAATATTTATTTATATAGTTCATCTTAAATTCTTCAATCTTAATTCTTTTATTTTCGTCTTAATTAAATAAATGGATTTCACTTTATTTTATTTTATTATCATAATTCCTCTACTATTAAATAAATAAAAATATTTATTTATAGTTCATTTCTTCTATTCTTTATATTTAATTAAATATACAACTTCTATAGTTGGTGTTATTTAATTATTACATCATTTTCAATCTTAATTAAATAAACAAAGTTTTATACTTTATTGTTTAATTATCATATTCCTTCTATTTAATTTAATAAACAAATTCTATAGTTTATTTTATTAAATTATTTACTCCCCCTTTTGCTATTTTAAATAAATCAAAATATTTAAATAAAGGCATAAAGAAAATTCCTCTATTCACTCACCTACCAAATTTGATATTCCAAAATCCAATTTATTTCAACTGGCATTCACGGGAAGCTGTGAAGAAAAATTGGAGACAAATTTGAATCAATCTCTCAAATTTCCTTCCTGTAATCTTTCCTATCATCTTTCCTGATGTTTTCATGGGGAGAAACCATTCCCTTCATTAGCTCCAACTTCTTCATCTCTCACCCTTCAAATCTCAAGATTGAATTCAGGCCTTTGTTGTGCTGCCCTTGTGCAAAACTATTGTCATAAAGCTATAAATATAGTCTTTCTTCATAGGAAATGAATCCCAATTGTGTGCAAACTTACTCTGCAGGAATAGCAATCAAGTAATCAAGCAATAGCAATATCATCATAGCAATCATAACATCAATAGAATTAGAATCACAACAACATCATAGTAGTTTTACTGTAGCTTTCATTTATTAGTTTTCTTGTTAGAATAGATTACAGTAGCATCATAGAATTTAGAAATCGTTATCAATCATTACACCATTGCATTTAGCATCACTCCATTCTCTAAATTGGCATTTTAAACAATCATACTGCTTACCAAATCTGAGAGCCTTCTGTGACTTGATAAATCTTTAGAGATAGGAGATAATGAGATGCTTTCAAGCTTTTTGTGCTTTAAATTAGTTTAATTCATGTTAAATCTTGATGTAATTTTTCATTAAGAAGTGTTTTAGTTGTTATTTATTTATTTACTTATTCACACTTACAACAGTAGTTTTAACACTCTAACTCAAATTGACTAAACAATCAAGATTAAAGATAACCAGCGTAACTTTCTTATCAACTAAAAACCTATCAACTTAGGTTTAACACTTACTGACACAAACTCAGACTAACTCAGACTAACTCGACAAGGTTCCTCTATCCTATGCAATGAGTGTGTGCATCTACTCAGATAGATATACCAATGGTTCGAACTTAGAGCAACATGTTTGTAGTTAGTTGATAACATATTCACATTCATAATATAACAAGCATCATTAAAGAATTTCAAAAAGTAATTTCATCATCACTAGTAGAATTTGGAAAATAAATGACTACGTGACTAAAACTTTTAGTCACGTGACTGACACTAGTAGTATTTAGAAAATAAATGACTAATTTGGTCATTTATAAGTGACTGATTTGGTCATCGGGTAAAATCACAACTAAATGACTAATATCAGACAAATAAAAATGACTAAATAAATGACTAATATCAGACAAACAAAAATGACTAAATAAATGTGCTCATTATTAAAATTTTGGCCATAATTTTCATTTTAATAAACATACTCTAAAACCTTCATCAAGACCTTATTTTCAATTGTAGCCCCCCATAATTAATAATAAAATATTACAAATAAAATTACTAATAAATATTTTTTGTGGAATAAATATTTTGTTTTGTGGTGTCATCATATGCACACCAAATTTTCTTCTAAATTGACGAAAAACCACCAAATTATAAAAATTAACGAAAACCATAAGAGAACCTAAAAAACTAAAACCCAAAAACCTTGCAAAACAAAAAAATAAGCAAAAGGAAGAGAAAAAACAAAAGATAAGAATAAGCAACCAAATAATCTAAGAGGAAAAAGGACCAATTTTTTTTTTTATAAGCATAATTTTCATTTTAATAAACATATTCTAAAACCTTGGTGAAAACCTTATTTTCAATGTAGCCCGCCAAAATGGAGCAGTCACTCGAAACCTTACTTTCAAGGTAGCCTGCCAAAATGGAGAAGTAAAGCGACGCTTGATTTTGGATTGCAACCTCTGCCCATTTTTCCTCATGAGACATGATTTGTGAAAAATCTTATGGTAAGTCACTTTAATGGTTTCAGTTAATTTTACTTTTCAAATCTATATGCAGTCAGGCCATCTGATCCATATGATCCATTTTTTTAATAATTTTACTAGCTGCTTGTTAACTAATAGTGATTATGTTCTTTTTTAGGCTAATTATGGAAAAGCAGATCCATCTTGTGTTACAAAAGTTAAGGATTTATATAGAGAACTTGGAATTGAGGTTTCTTTATTCTTTTTCTTTTCTGTTATGAGATGTTAAAAGTGATATTTTATTTTCAAAGTTTCCACTATCAAATTGCATAGTTCATAGGAGAACTTACTTTTATCTATAAAAATGATATTAAGGGACATGTAGATTGAGTTGTCTATACAAATTTCAGAATTTGAACTCTTAAAATTAGCTTCCACTTTCTGAGGGGGCATGCAAATCACTTTTGAAGTTGAGTGTAAAAAATAGAGTAGCATGTAAAGAAAAAGGATGAAAAATAATAAAGTGAAAAGTGGCTATTCTATCAACTATGTAGAGTACAATGAAAGGAGCGCAGGGATGGTAGGGGTTTAAAGTTTACAGTGTAGTGGAACAATAGTTCAGTTGTACAGTAGATGTCATCCTACTTTGTTTGAGAACTCTTACTGAATTCCCAAAAATAGGAGTTCCCAAATGATGCCAATAGATATTATAAATAGAAAACAAACAACAATATTTTCATATAAAAAAAACAAGAGCTGATTCATAGGCCCTATGAAAATCTCTAACTTTTTGGCTCCCCTTTGATACTTTTCTGCATACTTACAGATTACATCTCCATGATTATTATGGATTGGAAGGGTTGAAAGGGCACATGTTAGTATTTTTCATTTATTGGGAAATAAAGACTTTGAAGTGACTAAAAGAATCGAATGTAGCTCTTTACTCTAGATACTTTATTCTCATTCGATTATTAATATATTTAGATATAAACCATGATGACTTAAATCAGAACTAGAATAAATCTCATGAAAACTACAAGAAGAGATCAGTGATTAGATGAATCATGGAAATGAAACCAACTCCATAAGCCACAACAAATAAAATATGCAATGCAAATAAGAATACATGCCTTCAAAGTAGTTTTCATGGATAAAGAATCATCCTCCCTTAGATCTCTTGTGAGAATGCCTGAAATCTCTTCAGTTATCCACAATATCCACATGCTATGAGCTCTAATACAAAGATTTTGCATAGTTCTCCAAATTTTATTCAATTTGGTGCTATTATTTTTATCCTGTGATTTAGCCTTCAAACCAATCCCTCTCATTAGTATTTGTCTTCCAGAACTGTCTAGAAGAGGGTAATCAAAATTAGTACTGGAATATCTGAAAGTTGAAGATCCTTTCCCTCAAACTGAAGCTTTGTTCTCAAAAAACTAGAGCTGAGACAAACCAAGAACTAGTGGAAGGGAAGTTGAATGAAAACTGAGAGAAACTAAAATCCTTCCTAAGAAAAGTTCCCTTTCCACTATAACTGTTGATTCTAGTGTCTCCTTGTTAATTTTTTCTAGCATCTCCTCATTTTTCATTTCTTGATAGAGAGCTTCTAAAAGATGTGCAAGATGTTCTTCAATCTCAATAATCAATGTTGAGATAAAATGGAAGCATTGCTCTTGCAAATAAGGTGCTAAATCATTTATCCTTGAAGGAGATTTATGTGCATGAAGAAAACTTAGGAGGTCTTCCATAATATTCTTGGACCCCTCATCTATGGTATCTTTATTTGACTAACCTTGGATTGAGGAAATAAGCATTAAGCGATAAAACTAGTCTTCATCATTTATCATCACTCAAATATAAAACTCAGCTCCGAGTAAATTATTGACACTTTTAGGTCCACTCTCTTGGCCAGTCCTCACTTACTAATGAATTAATTTGTGCAAATGGGGTTTCAACATCTTCCTTAACTTGCCAAAGATGTAACTATGAGCTTCAAAGCATTCTGTATAACTTATAGTTGACCCTCACCCCTCATACTCTTACATTTCAATTTAGTTTCTTCCCAACCCTACAAATCAGAGACTAATAAATGGTAAGCCTTGAAATTATGGAACAAAAAACTACAAGAGACGGAGCAAGCATACAACATTAAAATTGTGACTTGCAATAGTAAAAGAAAAGAAGCAGTAGGCAGTTTGATATACAATGGAAAGAGATTTATGGGCTACCTTAAGGAAACAAATTTAAAATAAAAATAATATCATGCTTACAGAATACCATTGGTGTGTGGTTTCATGATAGAATACATGAATGGTAAACTGTTTTAATCTTCTGCCTTTGAAATTCCCAAAAATAGGAGTTCCCAAATGATGCCAATACATATTATAAATAGAAAACAAACAACAATATTTTCATATAAAAAAAACAAGAGCTGATTCATAGGCCCTATGAAAATCTCTAACTTTTTGGCTCCCCTTTGATAGTTTTTTGCATACTTATAGATTACATCTCCATGATTAATATGGACTGGAAGGGTTGAAAGGGCACATGTTAGTCTTTTCCAGTTATTAGGCAATAAAGAGTTTGAAGTGACTGAAAGAATCAAATGTAGCTCTTTACTCTAGATGCTTTATTCTCATTCAGTTATTAATATATCCATATATAAACCATAATGACTTAATTAGAACTAGAAGAAATCTCATGAAAACTGTAAGAAGAGATTAGTGATTAGATGAATCATGGAAATGAAAGCAACTTCATAAGCCATAGCAAACAAAATATTCAATGTAAATGAGAATACAAGCCTTCAAAGGAGTTGTCATGGATAAATAAACATCCTCCCTTAGATCTCTTGTGAGAATAACTGAAAGCTCTTCAGTAATGCATAATATCCACATGCTATGAGCTTTGATACAAAGATTGTGCATAGTTCTTCTCAATTTATTCAATTTGGTGCTATTATTTTTATCCTACGATTCAGGCTTCAAACCAACCCATCTCATTAGTATTTGTCTTCCAGAACTAACTAGAATAGGGTAATCAAAATCAGTACTAAAATATCTGGAAATTGAATATCCTTTCCCTCAAACTGAAGCTTTGTTCTCGACAAACCGGAGCTGAGATGAGCCAAGAACTAGTGGAAGGGAAGTTGAATGAAAACAAAGAGCAACTAAAATCCTTCCTAAGAAAAGTGCCCTTTCCACTATAACTGTCAGTTCTAGTGTCTCCTTGTTCATTTTTTTTAGCATCTCCTCATTTTTCATTTCTTGGTAGAGAGCTTCTGAAAGATGTGCAAGATGTTCTTCAATCTCAACAATCAATGTTGAGATAAAATGGAAGTATTTCTCTTGCAAATAAGGTGATAAATCATTTATCCTTAAAGGATATTTATGTGCAAGAAGAGAACTTAGGTCTTCCAAAATATTCTTGGACCCCTCATCTATGGTATCTTTTATTTGACTAACCTTAGTTCAAAAATAAGCATTAAGGTGGCCAAACCAACCTTCATCATTTGTCATCATAAATCTAAAACTCAAACCAGGTAAATTGACACCTTTTAGGTCTCCTCTCTTGACAAGCCAACCCTCACTAGTAGTTAATTTTTGTAAATGGGTTTCAACATCTTTGTAACTTGCCAGAGATGTAACTATGGCTTCAAGGCATTTACCAACCTTAACTCTCTCACGCAAATCTGCAAATCTATCAGCTATTATTTGTTTCATCCTACTAACAAATAGGCTTTCAAAAAGTTCATCCCATAGACTCTTTGAGTGCTTCAAAACAATCTCACACACACATTGCAATGGAAACTCAACATTTGAACCAAAAACCATTTTTATCCACTCCAAGCTCCCTTCAAATGCATCCAGACTGTCAACTGTTTCTCTGATCAATGTCCCATTCTCTGCAAGTTCCTTGCCACTTTTCACAAGATCAAGCAAATACTTTCCCCCAAGCCTATCTGCAAAGAGAATATCATCTGCACATGTCTTAAGCCATGCTAAGCAAGAATCTGATATAAATTCACTCAGAAAAATCATCATGGTATCTTGTAGCTTCTCTCTAAGAGATTTCCACAATTGCACCTCATTGTCTGGGTTTGGAATCCCACCAAACAACTATGATTCAGGTGGCACTTCCAACACAGTCTTAAAAAAGGAGGCAAATCGCTTAGAACCTCCAAGAAGAGTTCCCTAGCCTAACATAGCGTTACTTGTATGACTCTTACACATTACAGAAAATGGAACCGACTACCCCCACCTTATCAGTCTATCGGTCAGATGTGTCTTCTGGTTCCAACAATGCATCGACAGTTCTATTTTTTCATCAGCATGAGGAACTTCTATCGGCGGGATGAGGTCTCATGTTCCCGCGATGGTCTGATGGGGATGTCTCCACCGGAGACATCCCCATCGGACCATCGTGGGAATAGGAGACTTGGTCCCACCAATAGAAGATCCTCATGCCGATGAAAAAATAGAACCGTTCCATTGACGACATCCCCATCGGACCATCACGGGAATAGGATACCTCGTCTAGCCGATAGAAAATCCTCATGCTGATGAAAAATTAGAACCATCGATGCATTACTAGAACTAGAAGACACGTGCGGCTGATAGAACCTTTAGAGTGTGAAGTGTTCTAGCCATTTCTGTCAGAATGAAGCAAATGGAGTTCAGGGGTTTTGTTTCAAATGATATGTAAAATCTTGTTTGGAACCAAATAGAGCTTAATGGGTGTTTCAAATTCAATCAAATCTTGTTTAAAACAAACCAACATGAAGACAAGTGTACTTAGAAGATTGGGATTGCTTTTCTAATCATCATGATTTGGTTTTCAACATCTTTGCAATTTTCCAGAGATGTAACTATGGCTTCAAGGCATTTACCAACTTTAACTATAGTTTACCTCCACCCTCATGCTCTTGTTTCAATTCAGTTTCTTCCAAACCCTACAAATTACAGACTAATAAATGGTAAGCCTGCAAATCATGGAACAAAAACTACAAGAGACAAAGCAAGCATACAACATTAAAATTGTGACTTGTAGCAGTAAAAGAAAAGAAGCAGTAGGTAGTTTGATATACAATCAGAAAAGGGAATTTTATGAGGCTGCCTTAAGGAATCAAATTAAAAATTAAATAAAATCATATGTCAAATTCCATTTAAATGTTCAGTTGTACAGTAGATGTCATCCTACTCTGTTTGACAACTCTTACTGAATTCCCAAAAATAGGAGTTCCCAAATGACACCAGTGCATATTATAAATAGAAAAAAAATAACAATATTTTCATATTAAAACAACAAGAGCTGATTCATAGGTCCTATGAAAATCTCTAACTTTTTGGCTCCCCTTTGATACTTTTCTGCATACTTATAGATTACATCTCCATGATTAATATGGACTAGAAGGGTTGAAAGTGAACATGTTAGTCTTTTCCATTTATTGCACAATAAAGAGTTTGAAGTGACTGAAAGAATGAAATGTAGCTCTTTACTCTAGATGCTTTATTCTCATTTGGTTATTAATATATCCAGATATAAACCATGATGACTTAAATCAGAACTAGAAGAAATCTCATGAAAACTGCAAGAAGAGATCAATGATTAGATGAATGATGGAAATGAAACCAACTCCATAAGCGACAACAAACAAAATATGCAATGCAAATGATAATACAAGCCTTCAAAGGAGTTTTCATGGATAAAGAATCATCCTCCCTTAGATCTCTTGTGAGAATTCCTGAAATCTCTTCAATTATCCACAATATCCACATGCTATGAGCTTTGATACAAAGATTGTGCATAGTTCTTCTCAGTTTCTTCAATTTGGTGCTATTATTTTTATCCTGTGACTCAGGCTTCAAACCAACCCCTCTCATTATTATTTGTCTTCCAGAACTATCTAGAAGAAGGTAATCAAAATAAGTACTGGAATATCTAAAATTTGAAGATCCTTTCACTCAAATTGAAGCTTTTTTCTCGAAAAACTAGAGCTGAGATGAGCCAAGCACTAGTGGAAGGGATGTTGAATGAAAACGGAGAGCAACTAAAAGCCTTCCTAAGAAAAGTTCCCTTTCCACTATAACTGTCGATTCTAGTGTCTCCTTGTTCATTTTTTTGGCATCTCCTCATTTTGCATTTCTTAATAGAGAGCTTCTGAAAGATGTGCAAGATGTTCTTCAATCTCAACAATCAATGTTGAGATAAAATGGAAGCATTTCTCTTGCAAATAAGGTGCTAAATCATTTACCCTTGAAGGATATTTATGTGTATGAAGAAAACTTAGGACGTCTTCCAGAATATTCTTGGACCCCTCATCTATGGTATCTTTTATTTGACTAACCTCAATTCCAAAATAAGCGTTAAGGCAACCAATCTAGTCTTCATCATTTGTCATCATAAATCTAAAACTCAACCCAGGTAAATTGACACTTTTTAGGTCCCCTCTCCTGACAAGCCTGCCCTCACTAGTAATTAATTTGTGCAAATGGGTTTCAACATATTTGTAACTTGCCAAAGATGTAACTTCAAGGAATTTACCAACTTTAACTCTCACACATATCTGCAAATCCATCAGCTATTATTTTTTTCATCCTACTAACAAATAGGCTTTCAAAAAGTTCATCCCACAAAATCTTTGAGTGTTTCAAAGCAATCTCACACACGCATTGCCATGGAAACTCAACATTTGAACCAAAAGCCATTTTTAGCCAATCCAAGCTCCCTTCAAATGCATCCAAACTTTCCAATGTTTCTCTAATCAATGTCTCATTCTCTCATTCTCTGCAAGTTCCTTTTCACCTTTCACAAGATCAAGAAAATACTTTCCCCCAAGCCTATCTATAGAGAGAATATCATCTACACATATCTCAAGCCAGGCTAAGAAAGACTTTGATATAAATTCACTTAGCAAAATCATCATGGTAGCTTTTAGCTTCTCTCTATGAAATTTCCACAACTGTACCTCATTTTCTGGGTTTGGAATCCCACCAAACAACTGTGATCCAGGTGGCACTACCAACACAGTTTTATAAAAAAGAGGCAAATCATTTAGAGCCTCCAAGAAGAATTCCCCAACCTGACATAGCATTACCTATATGACTCTTACCACATTATAGAAAATGGAACTGACTGCCCCCACCTTATTTTTCATAAGCTTTATCTAGTACAATGTGCTCCCACATGTTATGTGGTTGGCTAAATCCTTTTCCAAAGCATTGGTTCCTTGCCCCCGTTGGATTTTTAATTCTTTGCTACCTTGGTTGAGTTCTTGAGTTGCGTTAATGGAAAATTGGTTCATCAAATTTATGTGAAGGCCAAGAACTTTGCCTTTGCCTTCACCTTTCTATTATATTCTTTCATTGACTTTTTATAGGTCGAGGTTATATTTCATTGAAGTGATTTGATCTTGTTTGTTTTATGATTGGATAATGGCCCCATAATCTTGTTAGACCAGCATGGTGGGTTCAATATCCATATATTGATCTACCAAAAAGGTCTCTATTGTTATCATGGGCATCTCTAACATGGAACTTGATAGCAATCAGGAGCACCATTCAACCTCACTTAGAAAAATTTCACAAAAAATAGGCTTCAATCTCTGAATTCCTTCAATCCTCAAGCATTGTAGACAAGATATAAAGCCATTTTGAGATACCCTTTAATGATTTCTAAAACATATCACAAATTCACCATAGGTTGTTTTGGAACAACCTGCAAATTGCAATTAAACCTACAAATTACATTTGCTTTAAAGTTTCTAAAGCTTTTTCAATAGATCTAATTTGGGTATATCCTGAAATTATTGTAGTCCATGAGACCACATTTCTTTGAGGCATTTTTTTGAACACTTCAAGTGCCTTGTCTATGATCCCACATTTAGCATACATGTTGGTGCAGGAGCACCTAAGCTTCCATTTTCAAATTTGAAGGCCATTGCATCTTAGTAGGACATTTTAGCATTTGAGGATGTCATTTTATGTTAATTAGGTCTTGTGAGACCATTCACTATGAATTAGGATGATTTTAGAGACAATTGGGAAAAAGAGACAAAGTTGCAAAAAAATTGTAAAATTGCAAACTATCAAAAGTTGTTGCGGGTCATTTTTGTCAAGTTTTGCATAATTGCTAAATATAGTGCAACATGACAAATTTTGCATGTCTGAGGAAAATAGATGCTCCTCCATCGAACAACAAATGTGCATTGATAAATTGAATATATACTTGATATACTAATTTAAATTATAAGGAAATATTAAACTAGAGACAACTAGATAATTGAATATTTTCAACAAACAATTGATACCAATATAAAGCCACAGAACCAGAGATCTTTCATTGATTTCCTCAAAATTATATCTGCAACATAGTATTTTGAAAGGGAAACATTATGGAAGATTTTTGTTGTCTATGTATCCCTTTTTTCCTACTATCTTCTCCTATATCCTTCTTTTGGTCCTGGTCTCTCTTATATACACAACTCTTGATAACAAAACATGATTTTGAACTTAATTTAAGAAACTAACACAATCATAAACATGTGTACCAATCCGTTAATCTCTGAGTAAAATCTCATGGCTATCCAATACTTGTTCAAATATTTTACTATATGATAGGGTCCACATCATTACCATCGACTGATTCTAACTGGGTCTCAATTGTGCTCGGATTATCCATTACCCAATTTATTCAAAGATTAAAAGCTAAGAGGTGATCAATGTACCCATGTTTTGCATGAGTGTCAACATTGGATATGACCACCTTCATATCATACTCTATGTACATAAATTTCTCAATTTTTTTATGAGTATTCTGCAAGACCATATCATCATCGTTGACCTCCTGCAATGAAATTGTTAGAAACTCTATAAATTCTACTATCCAATCATCCCTTTCTCCAAGATTCCCTGTATCATCATAGAGTGTAGGAACCAAATTAAAACAACCGAGGTCTTCTTTGACTCTTTCTTGATATTCGTTGTGGGATCTCACCAAGTCATTATATCTTTGTAGTGTTTGGTCTTTCAGGATCTGTTTACCCAGAAGTTCCTTCTTTTTATCAATCATTCTTCCTTGTAACTAGACATTCTCCTCTGGTGTTGATTGTATTTGCTTAAATACACCCCAATAATCATCAGGTTGCTTTATCAACTTATTGAACCTCTCTTTGATTATCTTGGACACAACATTGTACTTAATTATTTTCACCTCCTTTTCCAGTGTTTTACACTTTTCTTGGGCTTTCAAATGGGCTTTTTTCCAATAGGTTGCATCAGCTAATGCATCTAACACTCTCTTATCCTTTTCTAGCCATGGAGAGTACAATTCTGGAGCAGAAGAGGAAGATGAATTCTCCATTTGATGTGATAACTTCTTTTTCAATTTGTCATTCTCTTTGACAAATTTTTCAATTTGTGCTCTAGTGAATTTTGCCACACTGACATTCGGCTCTGCAGTTTCTAAGGGATTAGTGCCCACAACTCTTTTGACCAAAAGGTGTCCAAATACTTGATTATAATTTTTAATCACTATCGGTCTCTTCTCATGAGGGTATAGTGACCAAATAAGCAAGGAATCCTCATTTAGATTGTATGCAGACCCTGAATATATCTTATCACTAGCTTCCTCTGATAAGTTAATTGTTGTATCCCCTCTTTTTCTGAAACTGTTGAACACAATTATTGAGCTCATGTTCCATCCTGGTAGAAGTAGTACCCTAGTCTCTTGAAGTAATTCTCTACCTCTTTTAGGAGTGATGGATTGCATTTCCCTATCAACTTCCTTTTCAAGAGTAATGACTTGCTCCTTTTGTCTTATTTTCTTCCCCTTATACTCATAGACAAATGATTTGAAATTGGGAATTTTAACAAAATCATTATCATAAATGAATTCATGACTAGCCTTGACCCTAATGTCATCAAATAACTCATCTAATGTTTCAAATTTTACAAGTTCCTAAGGGGGCTCATATTGCGTAATCATAGGGGCCTTTATTTGTTCCACTAGTTGCTCCTCTCCATCACTCTTCTCATCACTTCCTCTTCACTGTTGTCAGTGGAGAAACATACATCAGGGGTGGGTTGTGGGGGTATGTGATCCAAAGTATCCACATCCTCAGCTTGCATTCATGTGTAACTTGTATGAGATGTATCAAAAATATATGAGGGCACATCTTTTACTATTTCATTCATATGAGCAGTAAGCTGCTCAACCCTAGCCAAGGGATCTCGTATATCAACAAATGCTTCTCTATATGATAGGACATTCTTTCTCTTCCATTCCTCTACAAGCACAACTTTATTATATGAAGCCATTCTCTCACCAGTGGAAGCTTCATCTTGGTTCCTGATCACATCATCAAGTGCAAACCAATTCTCATACCCTGACAAATTATGAGTTAATCTTGATTGATGAATAAATACCTTTGCATCAAATTTATTTCTTTCATACTCAAGAGGAAGGTTGTACTGAGCTAATTTACCATCAATTTCTTCATATCCTTCAATGGCACATAATGTGAAATCTCCAAAACAAAGAGTGTTAGGAAAGAGTGGTTGTTTATTATGACTCTTGAGATGTTTAGTATCAAACCTTGCTAATTTTCGTACTATGTCCAAATAAGCAACTATGTTAGGAACCACTTGGGGTAGCAAATGTGGAACCTCTTCAAATCCATAAACCCTTATTACTATGCAATCGAAGAAGGCATACTAGTCTCCCCAATTATGGTTCACCTTGCCTCTCGGGTTGTTTTCCTTTGGTCTCAAAAATACCTGTACCTCAGGGGATAAATTGTGATCATATGAATAGCCTAACAACTTCATTAGTGGTTTAACAAAATATTCTTCAAAATATAAATAGTGATACCTCTCACATCAACTATGCCATAGCATAGTCCACATCAATATAGGTTTAAATTTTCCATCATTATCTGTGTCTTTGATTCTTAATTCTTTACCCCACACATTTCTAGCATGTCCCTCATATAAAAGTAAATGCATTAACAAGGGATAGTGTTTGAAATATATGCGACCACTGTTGTTTTTTATTCTTTCAAGCTTTTGATTTAGGGCATTCGCCAAATAGTTTGCATAGTCAAATGACCTAGCATCTTTTCTTTGTATATCAGCTGCTAGAACCATCGGTGCAATAGAGATAAGTGGTGGAACATCAATTCCAAAGACTTGACTAGCTAAGTATTAGGTATATTGGAAGTATTCTTCAAACAAATCTATATGAAATGGAGGGTTTTCATTGCTCAAAAAATTTCCGAGTTGACCTTGCTCATTCTTAGGCCTATGCAAAGATAGCTTCCATCTCTTGTAACTAGTATCCATGAAACGATATTTTGTCAAAAAGTCTCTAATTGTGAATGGCAAGTTCATGGAACCTTCTAACTGAAATACATTAGAGATTAGGTCTTGGGAGATAACAAGCATATCAGCCCCATTTGGTGATTGGATAGTTCTTTTCTTGGCATTATACCGAATGGCCAGAGCTTTCACCAATTCTACATTGATGAACACGTTTGGCACCACAAGTCTTCCTAAGTTCAGTCTCCATGGGTTACAGACTGGTTGAAATTTGAATTGTTTTCTATAGTGATACATAAAAATCTCATAGCCCCGGTGTGGCATCCAAACATCCCTAAGACCCCTATGTTTATCTAACAATTTACTTGCTTGAACACTTCTTCTGGGTCTTGGCCCTGACCTCGGACACTGATCTATCAAGTCTTGGTTTAAATTCCTCTTTTCAATTTTTTGTTTCTTTGCCTTAGGTTTTTCCACATTTTCTTCCATTGCAAACTCTAAAAAAATACAACTTTCTAGCTAAGAGTAGAGTACTTGCGTGAATTTTTTCTTCTCTTGGCTTCACTACGTGAGAGCTTCGAGTTTTTCCCTTTCTACTTTTTCCCTTAGCGTAGCCTTTCTGGTTTCTACAAATTGTATGATTAATTCATGGTGCAATTCACCTTTGTGTTGGCGCATTAATATACCACCTACTTCAGTCTTGTCATCGGGGAGAGAATTTATGTTAAATATCCTGACAATGCTTTTGACGCCACATCAGCTAGTACTAATCATTCATCGCTATATCGTTGGTACCTTGGTTTGTTTTCCACCGATGGCCACCTTCTCCACTGATAAGTTTTTTTATTTCGGTCTATTGGTAAGACATTAAAAAATGTTACCCTAATGCATCCTAGTTTCACCGATAAGTGTTAAACTTTGATACCCCGTGATTATATTGGGCTATTGGGGGAGCTTCATCATTCATTCTGCCAATGCACTAGAGCCGCAGTGATGGAAGGATATTACGCCAATGTAAGGATATGAATTGCCCCTATTGAGCTATAGGTGGGGTGGTGATGGGAGTTCCACTGACAGAGTATTGTTAGACCGATGGTATGAAAGGACTTCAATGGATTTCATGAATGTGATTATTTGGGTATGCTGGTTACAAAAATGGATTTTTTATACAAACCTCAGTAATTTGTGCAGAGAGTGAAGCATTGGCTACTTTGATCTTTGAAATTGATGATTTTTTTACTATATTGATAATGTTTGAATTTTCTTTTTCTTTCTTAGATGTTGACTCTAATTAATAAGTTTAATGTTGTGTTGCAACTTGCAGGTGAGTATGTTGATATGATAAAGGCTAGTATTGTCAATCCTCTAAAAGTTATCAAAATTGCATTAGTTGATGCAGAAAGGTAAAACTATTTATCTTTACTATAATTAGTGGAACTTGCAACTACAATATCTGATAAAAATCTACTTCCAAATATGCTTTTGATGGATGTTATATCTAATCTGATACATTCACTATATCTAGCACCCAAGTTTAGGGTGCCATAGTTGGAAAAGGAAAAAAAATGTTTGAATTTTATCCTTTGTATTATTTGACTTTTTTGATTTTTTGATCTGCAAATTTTGAAACCTTATTTTTAGCCTATAACTCCAAATTGGAGAAGTGAAAGGTCATGAATACCAGCGAGGAAGATTTTGGAGGAGCCAAAACCAATAGTGGCAGGAAAGCTATGGATTTGCAAGGGGATTAAATGGGTCAAGCCCCTATAGGAGGTCGTTTCCCTTCCAAAAGGACTGTAGTTAAGGAGAAAATAGTATAAGTATATGAAAATAGGAGTATTTTTTTTATATAGTGTTTGTAAGTTGTATAGTGTCATTGAGACATTGAATGTAACCAATGAGATTTTGATTTTCCGATGAGGCTTAATGAAGTAAATTTTTATAGTGGTTTTTTCTCCACTCATAAATACCGTGTTGTGGCTCCTCTTGATTTGTAATCTGTTTGAGTTTGTGTCTGATGAATCATATTTGTTCAAGCATTTTAGTCCTCATTTCATGGTGTTTTTTAACATTTGAATATATATGATACTTGAATTTTATATGCATAAATTTGTGAGGATTAATTAAGTTAGATTTGATTTGTAATGACTAAATATATAACTAAAGTAATGACTAAATTAATGACTAAATTAATGATTAAATATATGACTAAATATGACTAAAATAATGACTAAATATATGACTAAATAAATGACTAGTTAACAACAATCAATGACTAAATGTATGACTAAATTAATAACTAAATTAATGACTAAATATATGACTAAACAAATCACTACCATGACTAAATAAATGACTAAATTAACGACTAAATCAATGACCAAATCAATGACCAAATCAATGACTAAATAAATGACTAAAATAGTTTAGTCATACATTTGGTGGTGTTATAAATAACTACAAATAAACACTAAAATAGTCATGTGACTAAAATTAATGACTAAATATATGACTAACTAAATGACTAAATAAATGACCAAATCAATGACCAAATCAATGACCAAATTAATGACTAAAATCAATGACTAAATAAATGAGTAAAATTGTTTAGCCATAAATTTAGTGGTGTTATAAATGACTACAAATAAACCACTAATAGTCATGTGACTAAAATTAGTCATTTATATGCAATTTTTAGTAGTTTATTTAGTCATATATTGTTGTTTGTGTACTAGTGCATAATGTGTATTCATACATTTCATCCATCCATTGAAATTCTTTAAGACATATTCATATATTAAAAATGTATTTGCTCATAAAGGTAAAAGCAATCTAGTAGGTTAGCATTGGAGTGTAACAAACACATTCATCTAATCCACTTAAGTCTCTTTTATAGAACTACTCATATTGTAGTGTGTTAGTCTTCACATATTTTAATTTTAAGGTAAAGGATTGTATAGATGAATGATGGTTACATTGAGGATATTCTCCTTCTTCCTAATATTTATTCAAATAATTTCTCCATTTACTATATTTCTCACACTAGGGGGTAAGACAGTATAATTTCCACTCAATGGTATTGTTCTTGATCTCCATCATCTAGAGGTAATTATTATTTTAGGTAGAGCTAATCATGAGTACAGAACATTTAGGTTTCATGATTTTGAGTCATCCAATGGTTCATCACACAATGCCCATGTAGATTACTTGAGTAAACTTTATGGTAAACATTTTCTTCATGTCAACATGTATCTATAGTAGTTGAGTACATAGGAGATGGTACTTGGTCTTCCTAAGGTTTTGTGCACAAAAGGAATTTCTCAAGGGAATTTCTTGATGTTGTTCTTGGAAAACATCATCAAGATCCTTATCTTAAGGGAAAGGGCCACCATACTTCTACCTTATTGAATTTCGTACATAGTGACCTTATATCCTTTCCTAATCCATTTTAGGATCCAATAATGTGTTTACCTTCATTGATAATTACTCTCATCACACATGGGTGTACTTTCTCAAGTAAAAGATGATGTCTTTAACACTTTTAGAACATTCAAGGTGTTCATGGAGAAAAATAAAGTTCTTTTATTTGATAGCTACACACAAATAATTGGGGGAATATGTGAACTATGCATTTCAATACTATTGCACTAAGCATGGCATTCAACATCAATTTGTTATTTTGTATACTCCTAAAAATGGTGTTGTTGAATGCAAGAACATAACACTCAAGGAGATGGATAATTGTATGCTTTAATTTCAATCTATAGCTCCATCCTTTTGGGAAATGTAGAGAGGGATTGACACACAATAAACCCTCTCCAAACTCACAACAAATTCTCAAATAAAATGGAGGAATTGTAAATTAACACACACAAATTTATTTGCACAGGAAACCATTGATTTTCTTCATTAAAATAATTTGGATACAAAAAATTTCAGTCATCTATGGACTAATATGCAGCAAATTATTCTCCTCTAGGAATTACATATGCAACTATAAATTAATCTCAAACAAACTATGCTCAAACATATGAGCTTTTATAAACAAAACCATCTCCCAGCTCTTTTAAACCACCTGCAACACTTGCAAATTCAAACTAGTTATTTTGGCATCCTCATGGGCTGTTTCTTATTAGACCAAACCTATAATAAACATGTCCAAACTTTTCTCTAGAGAAAAGCTATGCCCTCTTACCTGTCTCTCAAAAATTTCCTTCAAAATTCTTCTTCAACAATTCACTAGTACAAAAACAACAATAAATGACTAAAAAAACTACTAAAAATTGGTCACATTACCATTAGCTTGGTCACGTGACCATTAGTAGTTTATTTCTAGTCATTTATAACACGACCAAATTTATGACTAAACCATTTTTAATCATTTATTGGTTGTTTTGATTGATCAAATTGATTTTATATTTAATCATTAATTTAGTCATTGATTGTTATTAACTAGTCATTTATTTAGTCATGGTAGTCATTTATTTAGTCATTTATGAACTAATGCTTTCATATGTGTATGTAAACTCCTATGTTTGGAGAATGTTGTTACAATAACTAGTCCATGAAAGAAGTTGTCATTGTGATACTCTTATAAAAACATTATTCAATTAAAAATATAATTCATTCTTCTCAAAAACTAAGACTAGTTCAAAATGTTACTATTTTGCTTTTAAAAGATTTTTAACATTATTTTCTTTGATTTTAAGACTTGTAACCATAATTTCTAAATTTTGGCCAATAGTGAACACATTTCTTAATAACTAACTCTTTCAGACATTCAAATAGTTAAATTCACATGGACAATCAAACTAATGATAAATTAAGGAGAATCATTACATGTCAAAGTGTTCAGCTACAACAATCTCCAATAAACCAATTCTCAAAACCCTTCATTATTCTTCTCTATAAACCAGTTCTCAAACCCTAAACAAATATAGAACCCTAAAAATCTTTACATCTCAAATCAACAAAACAACATGATAGCAACCCTATATGTTTGAAGTTTTTTTGACCAAATAAAAATGGCAATACACCTATAACAACTCATAAGATCTCTTCACCACTCTCTTGAATTTTCATACTCACACTCCAAATCCATGGATTCCATCTTAGTTCCCATGTTGTCTTTTCCACGGACCTCATGGATCTCGTGAATCATTCCCGTGTAGAAAATAATTCTTTTTGTCAATGTTGTTTTCCCAGAATCTATGTGAGCTGAAATTCCATTGTTACAGATTTTTTCCATGGTGTCCCTCCACCCTTCTTTCTCTTCTTTAGGCCAAGCGATCCCTACGAAATGCCTTAGACCAACCAAGCATGGCATAGGAAGCTTTGGACCATAGTGCTTAGAGAGTAGAGCTTGAGCCAAAGCTAGAAGACGAGTTGCCCTTCCCCGAGCCATGGTTTGTTCCCTCTACGCTCAGCCTTCTGAGAGCATGTAAACAACCACTCTACATAAGTGATGAGGGATAACATTCACCATTCTTGCATTATCTACAAAAAATACCCATTGTTAGTCGAATACATACAATTAAAGAAAATACACATATTTTCTTTGTGAAAAGCACGATAAAACCCCTAACATGTTGAATCAACATAAACAACAATAAATATACATTATTTGAATATTGAAAGATTTCATCAAAGTGGTATAGATTAAAGGGAACGAGCCTACAATCTGTGGTAAAGAAAGACTACGACCAGATGAAGAAGCAATTCTAAATCAACAATTCTATGCGGACAAAGCAAGCAAATAGTAAAGATTTTGATGCATCCAAGCTTGCTATATCATAAGCCCTTTGGAAGCTGTCAAAGCAAGCATAGTAAACATATCGATACGCCCACATAACCCACAATGCATCCACCATTCAGAGACTGCAAAAGTGATATGGAGCCGGGCATTTTAGAGTGAGGAGTTGGAGCCAAAATGAATGAATATAATTAGGTGCCCATTTTGAAATGGATGTGAAATTTAATTCAATATGTTTAAACAAATCTCAGTCGTTCACCATTTTTCGCCATTTTTTGGGTTATTTTTTGCATTTCCCTCCAAATTCATTTCGGTGAGTGTTTAAGAGTATATTAAAATGAAAATTTCTGCAAACATCCTAATAATGAATATTTTTTATATTTTAATAGTTTTATAAATATTATATTATATTATTATATAATATTATATAATATATATAATAATAATTTAATATTATATAATAATATATAATATTATAGTATATAATAATATATAATATAATATTATATAATATATATTATATATAATATATAATATATAATATTATATAATACATGTATTATAATATATATATATTTAATAAAAGGAAAAATGACGACATATTTTATTAAGTCAAAATAGAAAGAAGTTTTACAAAATAGAAAGAACTTATCCTGCATCGATTGCTCAAATACATTTGAAGACCCTCTGAAAAATGGGAGAATCAAGGCACTTTCTCCATACCATCCAAATTTGAATCAATTAAACAGGATCCTCCGCACATATCAAAGACTTAATTTGTTGGCACAATTTGCTTAGGACTGTGAAATTGTTCATTTTCATATTGTTAAGGAGAAGCTAACACTTCATGTCAACCAAGAATTCAATCATGCACAATCTCAACATCATCCATTTACCTTTCTATTGAAGTATCATATCAATCTAATATACTTTGGAGCATGTATATTAATACCCCTGCACAAACTTTTATGGTTGATTTATATACATTTCATCTTCTGCAAAAGCTCAAACCTATGTATTCAAGCTCTAGAATAGTCTGTATTACCTTTGTCACTTGATTTTTGGATTTCCTACTTCCTATATTACAATGAGAGAGAATTTTGGAATGTCTGGACCATTTGATGTATGTGGATTTTGATCAGACAAATATAGACAAGAATGAATTGCTTCCTTTCTTCTTGTTCTATAGTTGTCCATAATACACGACCCTGTAGTAGTTTATTTTGGCACACCATATTTATAGGAAGAGTACCAGTCATGTACTATGCTGCAAACTAGCATGAAAACCTATATAAAACACCCAACAATTATTCTCATGCAGTGGTTGTTTAATAATTTAAATAGTGTAATCGGAATAAGCCAAAGAATCTTACCACTCATGTAGAAGCTCTGCATTATGGTTGATCCTGACTTGTTACTAAAGTGAAGCCAAAAATATAGTGGCATGAAGATAGTCGATGAGATGGCCTCCCAAAAATTAAAAAAACACACTACATAAATGGGATATCCTCAACAACAAATGGGGCATTGAATCAAACCATTTTCATTGCATTCAGGGCACCTAACCACTCTATTTTCCTCATTGACAACCTTGTAGCTTCCATTGCATTCCAAGCATGGCACAAACTTGACTCCCCCACAACCATCACAGATGGTACCTAGTATATGAGTTGGAATCCCTTGAAGAAGATGACCCAACTCTCCCTCTTCATGAATGTGAAGAAACTCATCTACACCCCCAATATACCTGCCCTTGATGAATAATCTGGGCACTATCACAAGTTTTCCCATGATATTTCTAAGCTCATTCTGGAAGTCCAGAAGCATAGAAACATCCCTCTCACTTATGCATATCCCATAACTCGCCAAGGTATCTATCACATTGTTGCAGTCCTCAAAAGTCTTCTTGATTCCCCTTAGTGTGGTAGTATACATAACCACTGCATCAGCCCCACCAGGGGGGCATTTTACCTCAAAACTCTCAAGTGGGTCATCCTCATCCTTATATTTCTTCTTCTCACCATTATGGAAATCCCCTTCTGACTTCCTTATAAAATTCCATTCCTCCTCACTCAACTTTTCCAGTGCCTTCTCTAGAGTAGCTACCAATTGTGGGCTAAACAGGGGACTCTGGAGCTCTGAAATGAGATCCATAGAAAGCCTAATCTTGGAATTGATCCTTCTGGCTGGAGCAACCTTCAAATCATTCATACGCTAGTCATGACCCCTCTTTGAAATCTACTTGCAGGGCATGGAACCAAAACCCCTGCAACCTCTTAGGACTAATGTTATTACTACAATTATTACTCATATTCAGCTCTCTATAAGGGCTACTAACCTCATTCATTCTTGTCTTCTCAGACCGTACATTCAAAGCATTTTCCTTACGCAATCTCTATTGTTGTTGTTGATTTTCCCCATCATTTCCCACCTTAGAAGTCTTCTTCTTCAAAGTAAATTTCATATTATAATATATATATATATATATATATATATTATATTATATAATATCATATTATATTACAATATATTATAATATAATATAATACTAGCATATATATCTTAAATTTAAGATATATAAATTACGTCGAGATATATTGAGGTGTTTAATTTTTCAATTTAATATATTTATATTAAAGTTGAATCATGAAAAATTAAATGCCTCGATATATATCTTGCCATAATTTATATATCTTAAATTTAAGATATATATGCTAGTAGTAGTCGCGGTGCAACACATAACATGAATTAATATATTATTTTATTATATTATTAGATATATAATAATATAGTATAATAATAATATTATATTAGATGAATTAATTATACTATATTATTTGATTATATTATTAGATAAATAATAATATTTTAGTATATTTAATATAATAATAATATTATATTATATGAATTAACTATACTATATTATTTTATTATTTTATTAGATAAATAATAATATTTTAGTATATTTACTATAAAAATTTAATATAAGTTAGAGTTAGGGGTCAAACATGGTTAGGTTCAAACTTTTATTAGGGTTGAGGTTCAAGTTTGGTTAGGGTTAGCGTAAAGAGATATATTTAGGATTAGGGTTAGGTTAAGATTGATTAGGGTTAGTCTTAGGGTTAAATTTTAAATAAGGTTAGGGTTAGTCCTAAAATAAGATTATGAATTATAAAATATAGTTATTGTTAGTGTTATAAATAGAATTAGGGTTAGGGTTATAATTAGAATTAAAGATATGGTTATGAGTAAGCTAAAAATAGGGCTTGGTTTCAATTAGGGTGAGTGTTCAATTATAGTAAGGGTTCAATTTGGTTATGATTTTATAAATGATAAAATTTGGTTAGGATTAGAGTTAAAATTGGGATTAGGGTTGGGTTTGTCATCATGAATAGGTTTATCATCATGAATAGGGATTAGGGTTAGGGTTAGGGTTAGGGTTATAGTTATGGTAAGGGTTAGGTTTATCATCACAAATAGGTTTATCATCATGAATAGGAATAGGGTTAAGGTTAGGATTAGGGTTAGGGTTATGGTTATGGTCAGGGTTAGGTTTATTATCATGAATAGGTTAATCATCATAAATTTGGATAAGGGTTATCACCACAAATAGGGATTAGGGTTACTGTTAGTGTTAGGGTTATAGTTAGTGTTAGGGTTATGGTTAGAGTTATGGTTAGGGTTAGAATTAGGGTTATGGTTAGGATTAGGGTTAGGGTTAGAGTTATGGTTATGGTTAGGTCCTAATCCTAATCTTAATCTTAATCCTAACCCTAATCCTAATCCTAACCCTAACACTAACCCTAGCACTAACCCTAACCCTAACCCTAACCCTAATCCCTATTCATGATGATAACCCTAACCCTAATCCTAACTCTAACCCTAATCATATTCATGATGATAACCTGAACCCTAATCCTAACCTTAATCCTATTCATGATAAATTAATATATTAGTTTATTATATTATTAGGGTTAGGGTTAGTGTTATGGTTAGTGCCAGGGTCAGGGTTAGGGTTAGTGTTATGGTTATGGTTATG
>VDFB02002353.1:0-34333 GCA_007258455.2 Sequoia sempervirens | reverse complement strand
AATACATCAAACTTTCTTTACATGACTTACATGATCTTCCCAAGTTTGACTGAATACCTCAGATTTATCATCTTCTTTGGCTTTTACAAGAATTAATACAAGGGATTTTGCCAGGTTGATAACCTCTTCGTTTTGACCCGGCATTAACTGAGTGTAGATTAGTCTTCTTGCCTTATGTGCCCGTCACAATTATATTCTACCCCATCTTTGAAAAGATGATGCTTATTCTCCCTATAAAGATTGGCTTTTCTATCATAGAGATAAGGACTTTAACACAAACCCTAGATATCCAAGAAAGATTTCATCCTACTTCTACCTCATCTACAAGTTTGGAGTGATAAGCAAGATCTCAATTTACATTGTTTAGTTACTTGTAGTTGAGCATCATCGCAAACCCATCCGAGTGGATATGGTTTCGGATGAGGTGTTGTAGTCAAATTAAGTTTCTTTACAACTTCTTCAGATATTAAGTTTACTTGTGAACCCGTATCAAACAGGGTATCAATCTTAGTATGTTTTGTTACAACACGAATGTGAAACAATTCATTTCTTTGCTTATCAACCTTGAATTGCTACTTGGCACATGCGGCATTAGAAAACTTGCATCCCGGAAAGAGAGATATACCTTTCCCTTTACCTTGGATTCAGGTAGCAACAATCTTTATCTCATCTCCGGAGTTAGAACCAAGATCCTATTGAATCACTGTAGTAGTCTTCTGCTTGCCTTTATTACCTCCATATCTTTTCGGCCTCAACTCAGGATGAAGCTTCCAACATCTTGAATCATCATGCCCCTCTTTCTTGCAATGGGAGCATGTGGGTTTCTCACCCTCTTTCTTAGCTGTAGCTGTCTTCTTCCCTTTGCCTTTATCTTCATCTTTTTCTTTCCCTTTAGACTTACCCTCGAACTTAGATGGCTTCTTGGAAAAGTTATCACTAAAATTATTCTTACCCCTTGACTCTATATGAGTAGCTTGAACAGACACCTCGTCTAGATTGTTGGGACTCAACATCAAAATAGTGTGCCTAAGGTAAGAATGTAAACCACCAATATACTTAAGTAATGTGTCTTGGGTATACAAGGACATTTTGAGCAATGGCCGTTTCTAAACTCATAGTATAATCTGGTGAGACTGCCTTACCTTGCCTAAAGGTTTGCCAATTCATGGTTAACTGTTGCATGTAACCTAAAGGATAGAATTGTTTCCTAAGGGCAGCAACAAACTCCATCCAAGACATATTAACTTGACCATGGCGAGCAATTTCTTCCCGAGTCTTACTCTCCCACCAGGTGAGAGCTGTACCTCCCAACCGGAGAGTGGCTAATTGAATCCTAGAAGCATCTTCTACTAGGCCTTGAATCCTATAGTACACTTCTACTTGTTGGACCCAATCATCTAACTTCTCAGCATTTAACTCCCCACAGTATTTAGGTAACTCAAATTTTACATCTAGCTTAATAACAGGCTTAGATTTGCTCTTAAATGGATTTACATTAGAAGAAGGAGAAGGAGAAGGAGGAGAAGGGGGAGGAGAAGAAGAGGGAGAAGATGTAGGAGAAGGAGTTTCTGGAGCTTTCTCCTTTGTGTCTTTCTGATCTTCCTGCTTCTTTGAAGAACATCCCTTTTCGCGCTTCTTTTTGTCTGCATAAAGTTCGTCCACCATCGCCTTCATATCAAGAAATAGCTTCTGGAAATCCTTGTCACTGAGCTCTGAACTTTGTCCACCTTCTTTTGCTTCCATCTGTGACGATCGATTAGCTCTTCGTCTTCCGATTTCTGGATTGTATTCTTCTAGTTCTCCTTCGCCTCGTTGCAACCTGGATCTCGTTAGCATTCAATTTATGCAATACTAGCCACACACAAAGCTCTGATACCAACTTGATCTATATAGGATCTAGGACAATTGCTTATAGAATGCTTAACGTAAATGATCACTTAATTACAATGCTCAAATGAACAAATTAACATAACATAATTGCCAAGATAATGAACTGAAAAGAAAGAGAGAAGATAAAGAGGAGACAAACGCAATTGATAACGGAGTTCATCCCTAAGGACTACGTCTCCGGGCCCCTCTCCAATGGAGTGACCGATCCGATTATACTCCAAAATCAGTTACAATTGCTTCAAAGACTATCTCCTTCAAGCACAGCAGCATAACGTTCCTCTGATGTGCGGAAATGTCTACAAAATCTCTTGAGCATTCTCTCGTTCTCACCACCTGGACTTGGAAAAACAAGGCCTACTACCTCTCTTTTTATACATAAAATTTTCCTAATTAGGCTTAACCACCAAAATAAATGCCTAACCTTCTTAAACAGCTCGTACACGGACTATTTTGTTCTTTTACAATCTTTTTGTTGAGAGGTTGAAGGATTTTTTGTTGGGTTATGGCTTAAAATGCCTTTTTGTTAAGGCTCGGCCAACAAAACATTAACAAAACTAACTGTGACCTACACTATATTAGTAAATATCGCGTGGTCTACCGGTGGCTATGCATTTTACTAATTGAGTGGTCGGCGGTTCCAACCCCGCCGACCACGCTTTACCACTAGCCACCGAACAGTTAAACAATAAAACAAATCTCAGCCACATATTATCTGAACGAAGCTCGCCGGTGCAACGGTGGAGGACGTGGCTGTTTCAGCGGAGATCGCGGGTTCAAAACCCGTTAGCCTTTTTGTTTCAATGAACCAACAACCCCGCGGATGTATAGCACAATGCAAAGCACCGAGAGCATGCCACGTGTCAAACCATCATTCGCTAGAACCTGCCACCATGTCTGCTGACGAGGACAAATCGTACATCGAGTAGACTGCCACTGTGATGCCACGTCGAGGTACCGGGAGCCACATCACCAGTACGGACGGACACGTGTCAGTCGCTGATTGGTCAGTACAGTTGAGTCACCTGCCACGTGTCGAGCCAGAATTCGTCCAAGTGGATTCCGTACAGTACGGACTGACACGTTAGCATGATGACGTCATCAGTTGTACCTTCAAGTTGACTGAAGTTTGACTGCTTCTAACTTGAGCATACGATGTCGGATTTCAACGAAACGAATGCCATCAAAATCGTCTCGACGAGCTCTTCGCGATGACACTGGTTCCGTTGATTTCTGAGATGATTATTTTTTTCACCTTCTGGACGCCCCTGAAGCCAGTTTGACTAGAAGTTTGACTGGCCGTAACTTGCACAAACGAAGTCCTTTTTGACCCGTTCAAGTTGTGTTGGAATCAAGACATCGTTCTCTTTCTGATGGTGCTGAAATCTAGAGTATTGGGAACACTTCAATTTTCACTGAAAGATTGTCCCCTGGATCATTCCTACATGAATACCTAAGGAAGTGTACATAGTTCTAGTAGGTATGATTGTTGTGGTTGGTTTAAAGTTTGTTGTAGGTTGAAGGGTTGTGGTAGGTTGAGTACTAGTGTATGTAGGAATGGACATTGGTATTGTAGAAGATGGAATTGGAATTCCACCTTGGCTTTGAGTAGACCCCAAAGCTTGAGTACAAGTGGTGATGGTAGGGATGGTGTTATTAAGCACATTGGTTACAAGAGGTTAAGTCATGGGAAATGAAGTATGCAAACTATGAGCCATAGAGAGTTGATTATCAATACTAACGAAGAGAGAGTTAGAAAAACCAAGATCCACGATGAGTGAGATATCATGGGATGACATGAGCCTCAAACTACGTCTTACAATAGTATTGCTAATAGGATACCAAGTTGTAAAGCTCATACAAGTTTTACAAACCTAGTGTGCAAACCCTAAATGGAAAGAGGTAATGCAATGACCTAGAATGAAATACAAGTTTTTAGATTCCACACAATGCAATTTACTAATTACACAATGCAATAAATTGAAAATGGAATGTTGTAAATGCAATTTTGATTTTTGACAATGCACTGAAATGAAGCAAATTAAGCTAGATGCAATGAATTTAATGAAACAACAAATCATAAAACTAAAATAGGAAGTAACAATAGAAAATGAAAGCATAAAATTGAGATTTCAAATTCCAAAAAATGCAAATCAGGATCTAATAGGGACTCATTTGATAGTAAGGGAAAATGGGTCCTGGTTAAGTATTTGTAAAATGTTTTTGTTGATTTCTGAGTGATTTTTAATGCTTTTCAGATGTCAGAAGGTACAATCCCAGCCTGATTAGGGACTCATTCACTAGTAAAGGTGAATGGGTCCTTGATTAGGGTTTTTAAACTATTTTTGATTGATTTTCAATATTTCTATAATGTCTTACAATTCCAGGTTTGAGACAGTAACTTTTAGTTTCAGATTTTCCAGAAATTCAATGTGAAAATGCAATAAAATTGTGAATGCAAAGACCTAATCTGAAATGCAATGTTGTTTTGATTTTCAAATGCAATTTTATGATATCTAAATGACATGCAAAGTAACTGATTTATTTTTGTATTTTTCAGATTTAGAGAATGCAAAACAATGCAATTCTAAACCCTAAATGAGATGCAAGCTTGAATTTCAAGCAAGAAACCCTAAATGAGATCTAATTCAATGCAAATTTAAATGCAAATAAATGCAATATCTAACCTAGGATGCAATGAAAGACTTCAAAATTAGAGAATTTCAGTATTCAATAGGTCGGGTTCACCATTAATGTTTTATGGAAAAATAGGGTTTACATCAAAATGAATTGTTCAAGATGATGAACCACTAATTTTTCTACTATAAAACATGCAATTATGAGGGCCAAAATTCCTAAATAACTATCAGAAACTAATCCTAACTATTATAGCAACTATGAGGTGAGTTTTGAGAGCTGAAAATGATGTGTACCTTGTTGCAAGAAGGCTATTTTTAGGGCACAAAGGACTCATTCGCCTTTAGTGGCGAATGGGTCCCTGTTAGGGTTTCTAAAACTGAGATCTGGGTTCTGTTCCTTGATTCCTACACTCTCATATCCTTGTTGTTAGCTCTTGAAAACCTGTAGTAAATTCTATAGCCTTCTTTCTATGTTCTTGCACTATGAATGACAACTTTGCAACTTGACAATTTTGACAATTTTGCTTCAAATTTCTTCTCCACTTGATCTTCAATCTGTAAATCTACAAACACAGATTCAAGAGAAGAAAAACTTGTTGATTGTTAGTGAATAGGGATTTTCCTCAGTCAAACCCATTTTAGGTAATTAAACCAAATGATGAAATAATGAAATAGAAGCATGAACATGAAATAATGAAATGTTGATACCTTGGAAGTTGTCTTGGAGTAAATATGCAAATTAACTTGTGGTGTCCATGAATAATGTAGATCTCGATCTCAAATATGATGTATAACAATGCTTGCAAGTAGATCCTCAATGCTACATCAACTATCTTAGCTCAACAACATGCTTGAATGCACTATGCCTTTGTCATGATGATATGATCTTGAATTTCTGCAATAATTCTTCAATAATCTGCCCTTGAATGCCTTTGAAAATGCTCTTGTAAACTTTATAATGCTCTTGTGAATGTACTCTTGAGTGCTCATGAAGATCTAGGATGAAACTAGGTGAATTAACCCCATATTTATACTAAATCTTGAGATTAAGCTCGAAATTCAAATAATTCAAGCCAACACTAGATCTAGGATTGAAAATCATTAGAATCCCACCAAAATTAAATTTGAAAAGGGGTGTCCTACTCAACAAGGACCCATTCTCCACTAAAGGTGAATGGGTCCTGGCACAAATTTCTAGGACCTTGCTTTGGGGGGTGGAAAGAACATCAAAAACCCACCTCAAATATGCATAGAAAGGGGGGTACTATGTGGAGAGGACTTCCTAGAAAAACTTTCTAGGGCCTTGATTTTGTAAAATTTAATGTTATGCAATTTGATTATTGAGTGTCGAGATAGATCCTTCAGAAGGTGTCATTAAGTAGGCTTAAATTTGAATTAGAGGGGATAATTAAACTCAATTAACCATGATTAATTAATGCAACCCTAGATAAGTGTGAAAGTGTATTACAACACTTTACAACACCTTAAATAAGGTACAATTTAAGTATATTTTGTTAAAATGGGGCCCTAGAGTAATGTGAATGTGTACAATACATTACAACATTAAACCAAGGCACAATTAGGCTAATTCAATGTCAATTATTCCAAATTAAGTAAGGAAAAGGGATACTTTTTCTATTACTACAAGTATACTCTTTATTAAAAAGGAATATTCCAAATAAGTGGGATGGGAATTAGATAATTAAATAATAAAGATTATTTAATCATAAGATGTTAGAGGAAAATTAGATTTTGTTAAGGTTTAGAAAGCATATTTCTATCAGTTAAATGCATATTTGAACAATAAAATAGAGAAATAGAAAACCAAGAATTAAAAAGACAATAAAAGAACAACCATATTTAACGTGGTTCACCCAAAATCAAGCTACATTAACAACAAGAGGGTCCATATATATTAAAATTTCAGGAAATAACTTTTACAAAGCATGTTGCAACCACTACAACCTACAACAAAAAATTTATCCATGTTTTTCTATTGTTGTTTTTACACGGCCTTTATTGTGTGTACCCATGACACTTTTGTGTTTTTTCTAGCCACATAACTTTAAGTTTCTGCTAAAATTTTTCATGACCTGCTACACCCAACACTCTAATCCGCGTATTGGAATATGTTCCCATGCATGTCCCATTAATTACAAATGAAGTGTGGCCATTGGTTTTATCTCATGCACCCAATAACATGTTTTCTTTTGGGCAGTTACAATAACTATTTGTAGTTGTCTTTAAATAAATATTATAACTAATCATTTCCAACATTTAATAATTTTTTGTAACTGATATTTTAAATACAAGTGCAGCAAAATATTTATTACGTGCAAAAAATTAGTTTTTGATTAATGTAAAATAGGTTTTGAAGGATTCCTGAAACCCTGTACAAAAGAGAAGGCAACCCAAAGGAAAAGAAAAAATGCTGCCCCAAAAACCAACAGGCTGATTAAACCACAATCAGCCACTCATCAACATAAAACAAACAAAAAGCGAACACAAAAAAGCATCTAGAGAAGCTCTTTTAACATCCTCGCCACTTCCACATCCTTGGTTATCACCTTGTCATGCATCTCCATGATTTATTTTACATCTTGCATAGGAACCACATTACATTTCATTGTTTTGTTGTGAGTGCGAACACTCAGACCAATCCCCAAGTCAATAGCTTGCTTCCCAATCTCAGAGTCCTCACCCAAAGCCTACTTCGAAGGGTCAAAGAAGATGGACTTACTAGTCCATTATTTTTCTTTCTCATTAAGAAGCACCAAACCTTCAACTGTGGTCTCCAACAAATCCTTGCTAAGGTTTATCAGGGAATTAAGATCCTTATGGATTTGGAGGAAGTTCCTTTCCATAGAAAAAGTCCTAGGATTATGGTATTTTTTCAATTTAGCAAAATCCTCCACCACTTGGTTGAGAGTGGAGTTCAACAACCAAACCATGCTAAAAACAAAATCCTGCTCCCTAAAACTTCTCAAAGTGGAGATGTTACAATGGGCTATAGTGTCATAGTTACCATGAAGTTCCTAGACCTCTTGAATGAGCCACATGAGCAAGTTAAAGAAAACATCTGACCCTTCCTTTACCAAACCTGAGTCTTGATTAAAATCCAACGAGCCCTAAGACAAACCCCTCCCCTGTTGAGTGCTCATCAAAGAATCAACTTCCTAGAAACTAGTAGGCGAGACGAACTGGTCTTTGCCTTCGCCTTCAGAAAACAACATTGCAGGGGATGCTTCCAAGTCAACAAAATTTTCCATATTCACCCCCTTCAGCTGGTACCCCTATCCCCCCATAGTCCATAATTTTAACATCAATAGAGTTTTTCACCACCCCACACACCTTAGAAACCCCAACACCCTCCTGAGAATGCTCCTATGTTGCATGGGGAGAAACAACACTCATCGGCCCCCATTTTAGAACCTTCCTACCACTGCCTTTCCCATCCATATCAGCCTCTTCAAAAGCACCTAGTTTGTGCTTCACACGTGAGGAAGATGGCACAACATTCTTCATGGAGCTCTTACCGCCCAACCCAAAAGGGATCAAAATTTTCCTAACCCCAACTAAAGGATTATCAAGGTCCAAATCCATCTAATAGCCATCCGACCAGGCCAAGGATTCATCCCCAAACTCTATCTCACCATCTTCTTCCTCCTCCTCGAACTGATACTTTTCCATCAGCTTGTACTTATTCTTGGCCTTGCAAACTCTACTAGGAATAGAGGTTGCAATTGCATATCTTGTTTTTTATGTGCTCAATAATTAAAAGCATCAACCCCTCATGTAAAAATGGATTTTTGGGATTCTTTATATATTCCATAATCCCATTCTCCAGAGATGAAAGAAGATAAAACATGAAGGAGACAAAATTACCATGATGAAAATGGTTAAGCAGCCTAAAATGATGCCCATAAATTGCTGAATATCTCCCATCCAAAGTAAAGTATCACATAAGAGCCATAGCCACATATCCCCAGATTGGTTTATTGAGGTTCGATTAAAGCCACCACACTGGAGCTTAACAATTTTATCCTTCTCTTTATCCCTCAGTAAGTTTAGTCTCACCACCCTAGACATAGCTTTTTCTGTAAAAAAATTTCTCCCCTAAATTAACAGCCGTATAACTTTAGGTATGAACTCCTCTTTCACAGTGATGTCAATTCAAAACATACTAAGAACGCGGTTGTGCCAAGCCTCCACAAACTCCTGTGAGGTCTTGGGATCAAACCCATGTAATTTCTCCATAAAAGGAATGACCCCACCTTTTTGCAATATGTTCCAAACATCACCATTAACTTTTGTTTCAACACACGAAAAGGGCTCCATTCTACACCTGTCTTCTCCATCTCCAAAAGCGTTGAGCAATTCTTAGAAGAAACTACACAAAAAGAAAATGGATATAATCAAAACCACCAAAGAGGAAATAGTACCCAAAAAGCGTACGCTCCTAACCTTTGAGGTACAGAGAGAAATCAAGGCCAAATCCTTCATTAGATTACAACTCATCCTCCCACAATTTCCAATATGAACACCGACAATCAAATGTCTAACCAACATCAGAAAGTTGTCATTAAACCACCATCCCTTAAGATTTCTTAAAGTTTTGGCCTCTTCAAAGACTTGGGGACTATCATTATTAAGTAGTGCAATAAGATCAACAAGAAAATGGTCATTAATATCCCAATACCTAGTCAAGGACACACCAAGTTTTGCAAAAAGGTCTGCAACACCATTACCCTCACGAAAAACATGGGAAATGTAGACTTCATCAAAATTATTCAACAAAGAGATAGCATCATTGATAAGTCTTTCAATGGACCAAGAGGGAGAGGTGATCCTCCTAAGGCAGTTGATAATATTCAACGAGTCCCCTTCCACCCAAATTTTTGACACCCCCTTCTGCCTTGCCAATTTTAAACTATGATAGACTGCAACAGACATGCAGTAAATTAGTTAATAAGATAATGTTGAAAATTTTATCCAAGTCTGATTGGTCTCCACAACACAAGAATACCCCACTTGGAGACTGGTCAGACTCCACTTCATACCATCTCCTACTTGGAGATTGATCATAACACCGCTGCCCCTGCAACTCTCACTAGAAATAAGAACCTTGGCCCATGTTGTTCTATTTTAGATAAATTCAAACTAGAAGGCCAACCAAAGCTAGAGAGGAGCTCAACTTCTCCCTTGTCACCACCTTCGTAAACATATCCATTAGATTGTCATTTGTATGAATCTTTTATAGCCTTACCTGTCCATCCTCCAACATCGACCAAATAAAATGATATCTCAGTTGTATGTGTTTGGTTTTTGAGTGTAAGGTAGAGTTCTTTGCAAGATGTTTAGCACTCTAGCTGTCCATAAACAATTAACTTTTAGCCTACTTTTTTCCCAACTCTTCCATGAAAAATTTCAGCCATATCATCTCTTTTTTTTCCTCTATTGCAGCTACATACTCTTCCTCCGTGGTGGATAAAATAACCACCTTTTGCAGCTAATAAATTCAATTCACTATTGTCACATCAATTGTAAATACATAACTTGTGGTACTCCACCTGGTATCTATATTCCCTACCAAATCTGAGTCAACATAGCTTTTTAAATTAGTATTAGAGC
Source organism: Sequoia sempervirens (assembly GCA_007258455.2). Lineage (NCBI taxonomy): Eukaryota > Viridiplantae > Streptophyta > Pinopsida > Cupressales > Cupressaceae > Sequoia > Sequoia sempervirens. The sequence goes on along the minus strand of VDFB02002353.1, from coordinate 24,176 downwards.
CCCAAAAACATAAAAAATTATTGGACGTACCTCTCAAATACCTGAGAATCCATTTTAACATATTCCAATGCTCAACTCTAGAATTACTCATATACCTACTAACAACTCCTATGACATGTGCAATACTTGGTCTCATGCATACCATGGTGTTTATTAAACTACCTATTGCTGAGGCATATGGTACCTTGGAAATTTTTCCTTCCTCCACTTATGTCTTTGGACACATATCCTTAGTCAATCTAAAATGACTAGGCAAAGGTTTGCTAACATATTTTGTATTCTCTATATGAAATATCTGCAACACCTTATCAATATAATTAGCCTGAGATAAAAACATTATTTTGTTTTTCTTATCTCTAGTAATATTTATACTAAGGATTTTTATTGATGCCCCCAAATCCTTCATAGCAAATGAATTTACTAAATACTATTTTAACTCCCTTATGTGTTCCATGTTAGACCCCGCTACAAGCATATCATCAACATATAAACATAAAATAATATAGTTATCATCATCTAATTTCTTAAAATAAACACAATGATTTGAATTACATCGGTTGTAGCCATGCTCAGCCATAAAACTATCAAATTTAATATACCATTGTTGAGGTTCTTGCTTCAAGAGATATAAACTTTTCTTCAATTTGCACACTAGTTTCTCCTTACCTTTGACCTCAAATACTTGTGGCTATTCCATATATATTTCCTCTTCCAAATCACCATGGAGAAAGGCAGTTTTAACATCAAGTTGTTCTAAATAGAAATCTTCAATAGCCACAATACTTAAAACAATATGAATAGAAGTCATTTTAACAACCAGAGAAAAAAATTCATCAAAATCAATGCCTTTTTTCTATGCAAATCCCTCTACAACTAACTTGGCTTTAAATATTTTCTTACCTCCATCTTCCTCTTTTGGCCTATAAACCCATTTGGATGTTAAAGCCTTTTAACCTGTAGACAACTTGCATAAATCCCAAGTTTGATTTTTCAACAAGGATTCCATTTCTTCTTCCATTCCATGCTCCCACTAAATCTTGGTATCCACCTACATAGCTTCATCATAACATTCTGGTTCACCAGTATCAGTTAATAAAATAGAATAAAAAGAGGGAGAAAATCTTTTTGTAGGTCTACTTATCTTTGAAGATAGTCTAACATTCACTAGATTTTGTGGTATTTTTTGTTGTTATTGTTGTAGAGCATGAGAAACCACTATAACATCGATGTTTGGAGTATCATACAACACTACATAATCATTTTATTTCTTCTCATGCTGTTGTAACTGATTTTTGTACAACATTTTCTCATTGAATATGGCATCCCTACTTCTCACAATTTTCTAATTTTCAAAATCCCAAAGCTTATAACCAAATTTATCAATGCGACATCCAATAAATATACATTTCTTTGACTTAGTATCAAGCTTGGTTCTATTTTCAAAATCTACATGTGCAAATGCTTCACAACCGAAGGTCTTGAGAAAAGAATAACTCACCTTCTTACTTGTCCATGCTTCCTTTGGAATACCACAATGCAAAGGATTAGAGGGATCTCTATTAATTAAATAAATAGTAGTGTTTACATCCTATACCCACATGTTTAAAGGCAGCCCAACATGTAATATCATACTCCTTGCATGTTCTATTATTGTCCTATTCATCGCTCAACCACTCCATTTTCTTGTGGAGTCCTTGGAACTATTTTCTTCCTATGAATACCATTAGAGGAACAATAATCTTCAAATTATTTGCTGCAATACTCACCACCATTATTAGATCTGAGACATTTTAAATTTTTACATGTCTCATTCTCAACCAAGTTTCTCCAATTTTTAAAAGTTTCAAATACATCAGATTTTTGCCTAAGAAAATAAATCCATACCTTCCTAGTTGCATCATCAATAAAAGTAACATAATACCAAGAGCCACCAAGTGAAGATACCTGAGCTGGTCTCCATACATCTGTATGCACAAGCTCCAATTTCTCATTTGTCTTTTGCTTCATATCCTTGATAAAACTAACTCTCTTTTGTTTTCCATACACACAACTTTCACAGAAATCCATATTAACTTATTTTAGACCTGATAAAACTTTCTTTGAATGAAGTACTTTCATACCTTTTCACTCATGTTCCCAAGTCTTTTATGTCACAATGTTTTTTCACCCACAACAACTATCTGATTTTTTGCTTTCTGACCCACAACAACTATTCTTGAAACTGTTATAGAACCTGCAACAACTACTGTCGAACCCACAACAACTGTTGTAGCTGTTTTTTCTAGAAACTTCCTTGTTTTATTTTTATTTGCAATTGCTAGAGTAGAAGGAACAATATGACCTATACAAAGATATAAGGTGCCTACTTTCACACCTTTTTCTACCACTAAGGCACCTTTTGTGACCTTCCAATTTTTATCACTAAATGTAACAACACAACCTTCATCATCTAGTTGCCCTACTGAAATTAAATTTTTGCTTAACTTTGGAATGTGCCTTACCTCTTCTAATAGGAAATGATTCCCATTCTACAACTTAATCTTTATTCATTTATTTCCAACAATTTAACAAGGTTCATTATCTCACAAATAAACCAGCCCAAAATCCCTTTGGACATAATCAAGAAAATAACTTCTATGGGGCATAGCATGAAATGAAGCCCCTGAATCTAACACCCAAGAATCATCAACATTATCAAGGGAAAGAATCAAAGCATCCTCATCATATTTATTACTTACCATATTTTCCTCTTTATTGCCTTCCTTTTTGTCTCCTTTATTTTTTTGAGACCAACAATTTTTCTTTAAATGACCCAGCTTACCATAATATTAGAAATCCCTCTTGTCTCTAGCTTGGGACCTCTTGTCCTTTAATTTTCCTCGTGACTTACCACAACCTCTAGAATTCTTTCCTCTCTCCTTTGTTCCACCCCTGATTTCTACATTCAAAACACTTCTTGATGCAGATGTACCACCTGAGCTTTTCCTACGAATTTCTTCGCTCAAAATAACACCAACAACATCAAATTTTAGCGTATTTGAACCAAAAATGGAATTACTAACAGTCATTACCAAGCTACTCTAGCTTTCAAGAAAAGAACATAAAATCAGAAGAGCCCTAATTTCTTCATCAAAGTTTACATTTACATAATTTAATTGACTGGTAACCGTATTGAACTCATTTAAATGATCAACAATTGACCCACCTTCTACCATTTTCATATTGAATAAATGCTTCATAAGAAACACCTTATTCAAAGCAGAAGGATTTTCATTTAACTTCACCAGGATCTGCATCAAATTTTTCATTTTCTTTTCTCTTAAAATATTAAATGCCACTGACTATGCCAGGCATAAATGAATACTGCCAAGTGCCTTTCTATCCAGAATATCCCAATCCTTATCAAACATTGCTAATGGTTTCTTGTCTTTCCCTTCCAATGGCTGCCATAAATACTTCTAATAGAGATAGTCCTCCATTTGCATCTTCCATAACTGATATTTTTTCCCATTGAACTTGTCAACCTTCAACTTACCATTGTCTTCCATAACTCCCACTCAACTATGAGACTCCCACTCAATCGTGAGATCTTCCTACAAAGGATAACTAACCACAACTTGCTATGATACCACTTGTTAGGTTTTTCAGGAAAAAACTTATCAGTTAAATGCATATTTGAAAAATAAAACAAAGAAATAGAAAACCTAGAAAAAAAAGGATGGCAAAAGAAGAACGCCAAGATTTAACATGGTTCGCCCAAAATTGGGCTGCATCCACCAAGAGGGTCCAATATATATTAACTTCTAGTAAATAAATTTTACAAAGTATGTAACAACCACTGCAACCTACAACAACATTTTTCTCCACATTTTTCCATTGTTATTTTTACACAGCCTTTGTTGCGTGTACCCATGACACTTCCTACATTTTTCCAGCCACAAAATTGTAAATTTTTGCTAACATTTTTTACGACCTGTTGCACCCAAAACTCTAATCTGAGTATTGGAATATGTTCCCACACATGTACCATTAATTAAAAATGAAGTGTGGCCATTGGTTTTGTCTCATGCACCCAATAACACAATTGTTTTGGGTGGTTACAATAACTATTTGTAGTTTTCTTTAAATAAATATTATAACTGATCATTTCTAGTATTTAATAATTGTTTGTAATTGATATTTTAAATACAAGTGTAGTAAAATATTTATTACAAGCAACAAATTAGTTAATAAGATAATGTTGAAGATTTTATCTGAGTATGATTGGTCTCCATAGCATGGCTAATTAAATAATGAACATTATCCAATTAGGGGGGATAAGAGGAAAATTAATGAAATATGATGAATTAATTAAATAATTCAATATTATTTGATCAATGGGGGAATAGGATGAAAATGGTGTTAAAAGGAGAATTAGAGATGCAAATGATGAAAATGATGCATTATGTAATATCAAGGATGAATAGTATGATGAAAATGCAATATTAATAATATGTGATACAAATTAGCCAAATCTGCATGTCTACATTTTGCCCCTCTTTGACACAATGTAGTTGATACATTTTTTCAAAGATAACCATTGCTCAAATGAAATTTTTAAAAATTTATTGTCTCACTGTGCCCCAGTGAGTGATGGAAGGATGATAGGACACTAGGCTGCCCCCTCGAGAGATTGGCCAAAAAAAAAAAAATTCAGGTTGGGCTCGTGAAAAGAGTTTAGGACTAGTTTGAATGAGAAGAGGACAAAAAACTAGGTTGTAGGGATCCCAAAAAATATTCAAGATAGACAAAAAGGCTCAAAATATGATCTAGTATGGCAGATGCAGGCGAAACCCTAGGTTTTGGGGTGGTATAGATAGGAAATTAGGCCCAAATAATCCCCATTTGCAGTCTTAGCCTTCAAAAAAATTTACCTCCTTAGATCTCTCAGCTTCTAGAGTCCTCAAACGTGCATTTTTGATGGCTCATATATGTTGAGCACTAGATTGAGCAGACCTGGTTCATCAACACTAGAGGCCAGCCGAAGTAGGACCTACGCTACGTACAAATTTAATTTTTTCTTGCACATAGATTTAGGCATTTAATTTCTTAGCTAAAGCTAGGCTAGCAAACGTGTCGATCTAAGGATCAATGTGATTTCACACAATAAGACCATGTTTGTATTTATGAAAGCTCATGTTTGTAAAAGGAGGTCGCATGTGCAAAACTGGACTATGCATTTTAAAAGCTAGCACATATGCATTGTCACGGTTGCAAAAGGTGACCATGTTTGATTTTACTCAATAGTGATTAGGGCTTCAATATGTTTGCATAAAAGTGTGTGTTTAAATATTCATACAGTGACATGTTTGTAGGAAAGCTCGTGTTTGTTTAAAACTCGTGTTTGCTTTTTCATTAAAACATTTAGATAATTTATCTAATTTTTGCAAATTTGGCATCGTTAGCTTTATGCTTGCTATCAATGCTTCATCCTCTCTACACAAGAGAGTGGAGACCCAAGATTCAAGACATACTAGATCACATGAGAGACTTTGAATTCCACATATGAGTGAACCCGCATAAGACTGGGAATAGAAGAATGCTACGCCCAACCACAAGCCAAAAAAGGAGCCCTAACACTGTAGCAGCATACAGTAGCACGGTACTGTAGCTGAAGTACTGTATCACAACACTGTAGCAACAGTACTATAGCATATGCTTAAAGAAATCATAAAATCAACAAAATCTTCATATTAGAATCCCAAGAACGATTAAACTCTTGAAAGCAATGGTGATTCCTAATGTAGAATCACTCCCTCCAGCTAGGGTGGGTCTCTCACCACCAAAACCAGTGCTAAAGATAAAGGTTTCCGTCCTCAACCAGCTGCAAAGATAAACTGGAAACAGTCCAGCAAAGTCCCCTTGAGTTGTCAAATCCATCATATCCAAATGAGAGCCAAAAAACAAATTAAATAGAAGTGGAGGGAGAAATTTGGGCAACCTCCAATTTGAATCTTTTTCCCTCCAAAAACCCAAGAGTAAGCTCTATAAAATTAACACTAGCTCTATAAAATGTGACATAAGAGTAAGCTCTATAAAATTAACACTAGCTCTCTCATCCCAAACGGTAGTTGAACCACAACACAATGAGATCCCTGGGTTCCAAGTTAGTCTTAGAAAGGAACCACCATGCTGACGCTACACCACACTAAACGTAACTATCAAACCAACATGCCCAAACTACACTCCCCTATCCTAGACCCTCAAAGAGTAAAAATCATCAAATCCCATACCGAAATACCTGAAAGGATCGAAGCCAATGCCATGAAATATATCCTACCAAAGCAACTCAGAGTAGACTGCGTCAACAAACTCACTACCAAACACAATCCTGGTCAACATTAGAAACACCCTGCTCAACCATAAGAAATTAACCTCAGCATGACACCTCATGATGCCCCAATGAAGCAAAGGCAGGTCGGCCTTTCCTTTTATTAAACAAAGGCAGGTCGGCCTTTCCTTTTATTAAACAAAATATTAAATTCAACTAGAAGGTCGGCTTTAGAGGAGAGCACCTAGTTTGGTATATAAAGGAGAAGATGTCTCCTTATTTGATCAAATCAATTCATTCCATGTTCCAATTCTTTTAGCAGCAGGTCTATTTTCTAAGCAGCAGATTAGCATCAAGGAGAAGAGTCAAAATACTTTGTGTATTCATGAAATCGCACTATATACAAGTGCAGATCCATTGTATTGTATTCGGCCTTTCTAGGGCCTGATTTTGTGTGCAATTTCTGCACTTATTCTTCTGATTTATAAGAGAATATTTTGCTGGGTTTTTCTCCCTTGAGTAGGAGGGTTTTCCCAAGGTAAAATATTGTGTTCATTGTTCTATGTGTTGTGTTTTCTGCCTTCTGTTAAATCTGATCTAAAACTAACAAAATATAAGTTTGTGTAATTCTCAATCAAGGAAATTAGATTCTTTGCATGAGAAATTGAGGACCGTAACTTGCAATCAGAATTTATGTATGCTAGTGTGGTGAAAGGAATGAAGTAATAAATCTGTTTGCATAGCTCTGTAATGTATTGAAGACCATTTTCTATTCTATGTTGCTCCTTAATGAGGAAAATAAAGCCCAGATGTTGTTTGCTAAATCTGTATTAGTGTTCATTTCAAATACTTTCACATTTCATGCAAGGTTATGAGACAAGTTCGATTAAACAAATCACAGACCAAACTCAAAACATTGAGCAAAAAAAATCTAAAGTCAAATCTCAGAGCGGGGTTGGCCATTATAGTGGTATTAGAGCGCAATTCATCTTGCCAACCAGTGGGTAAAACATATCTATGAGCATCAGTGACTGCGAAAGAAGGTATCGAGAAAGATTGAGGAAAAAAGAAGAAGATTGGTGGGAACATTGGCCTTTTGAGGAAGAGGGACAACATTCAAAATCTCTTTCAATTGAATCATCAAGTTCAGAAAATATGGGTGAAAGAGGAGAAGAGGCTGAAAGACAAAATGCACAACCAGATAGGATGATGTTACTCCTGGATGCAGAGGCTAGAGGGCAAGAAAGAGCAACCCAATGTGCTCAAGAGGCTAACCAACAACTTGCACAGTTGGTACAAAGATTGGATCATTTGGGGCAAGATAATGATGTGGGACAGCGAAGGGCAGCCAATCAGCATAATGGAGCAGGAATGGCTAGGCCTCTTATGCCTATATTTCCATCTAGAGTAGAGGCACAAGCTAATCAGGAGCTTACTTTGGTTGAGATGTAGGACCAATTTAGACAAGATTGGTTAGCTGCAGGGCCCGGTTTCCAGCTTGACATATCACTTTGGGATTATATAGATCTCAGGATGAGGCATATGCCCAACAGGAGCAATAAAGAACATCATAATGACTTATGAAGGGAAGTTGGAAAACTTATCCTTATTTTGACGGGTTCGGTGAGATTTCAATGAGAGCATGGGTTCAAAGGGTGGACACATAATTCAATCTAAACCCCATGCCAAAAGAAGAATCCATAAAATATGCTACTATGCACCTTGATGAGTTGCACATAATTGGTGGCAACATGGGATGATCATAATGGGGCATGCTCAGATTACATCTTATATTGAGTTTATTGAGAGACTCATAGAGAGGTTTGATAAGAAGGATGCAAAACTTCATGTTAAGGAGGTGGCCAAGTTGAAACCTTATGCGTTTAATGAAGAGCAGGTGGTTGAAGAGAAGTTCATAGCAGAAAAATCAGATGAAGTGATTCTTTTGAAGCTTGATGGATGTGAGACGAAGCCTCAAGATGGCTCTTTGGTCATGCATGCAACTGCTGTAGACGAGGTTGTGCATGAAGGAATTGTCAAAACAACAACCTTGTATACACCTTTAGAGCTATCCAATGAAGTTGAGATACCTTTAGATGATAGGCATGTTGAAAACAAAAGAGATGATGTCTCGAATCAGCTAATAATGATGATTCTTTTTCCCATGTGGGTAATGGTGACACAGGTGGCTTTGGGTTAGACTACCAAACCAAGCCTATGGAGAGAGGTGCTTATGATGATTTCAATCATAATGAGTTGGAGAGTGACTTATTCACCATTGCTTTCAAGAGTTTAATCATTCTTGGGATTCTAATATGAAGATTTTGTTGATTTTATGATTTCTTTAAGCATATGCTATAGTACTGTTGCTACAGTGTTGTGATACAGTACTTCAGCTACAGTACCGTGCTACTGTATGCTGCTACAGTGTTAGGGCTCCTTTTTTGGCTTGTGGTTGGGCGTAGCATTCTTCTATTCCCAGTCTTATGCGGGTTCACTCATATGTGGAATTCTGAGTTTGTGTGAAGACGTTTAAAGCATAGTTACGAGAGATCATAAGCATAGTTACGTTTAGTGTGGTGTAGCGTCAGCATGGTGGTTCCTTTCTAAGACTAACTTGGAACCCAGGGATCTCATTGTGTTGTGGTTCAACTACCGTTTGGGATGAGAGAGCTAGTGTTAATTTTATAGAGCTTACTCTTATGTCACATTTTATAGAGCTAGTGTTAATTTTATAGAGCTTACTCTTGGGTTTTTGGAGGGAAAAAGATTCAAATTGGAGGTTGCCCAAATTTCTCCCTCCACTTCTATTTAATTTGTTTTTTGGCTCTCATTTGGATATGATGGATTTGACAACTCAAGGGGACTTTGCTGGACTGTTTCCAGTTTATCTTTGCAGCTGGTTGAGGACGGAAACCTTTATCTTTAGCACTGGTTTTGGTGGTGAGAGACCCACCCTAGCTGGAGGGAGTGATTCTACATTAGGAATCACCATTGCTTTCAAGAGTTTAATCATTCTTGGGATTCTAATATGAAGATTTTGTTGATTTTATGATTTCTTTAAGCATATGCTATAGTACTGTTGCTACAGTGTTGTGATACAGTACTTCAGCTACAGTACCGTGCTACTGTATGCTGCTACAGTGTTAGGGCTCCTTTTTTGGCTTGTGGTTGGGCGTAGCATTCTTCTATTCCCAGTCTTATGCGGGTTCACTCATATGTGGAATTCTGAGTTTGTGTGAAGACGTTTTAAGTTATAAGTTATATACCTGAGATCATAGCATATCGAGCTATGATGACTACGTTGGTGGAGTGATGGAGGTCAGATATAGCTACCTTCCATCTACCTACAAGAGAGTGTGGAGTGACCCTTGAGGATGTATGATGCATCCTAAGGATTCCTATTCACAGTGCTTTAGTAGAATATAATGTGGAGAGAGGAGTAGCAATGATGGCGAGACTCTTGGGAGAGGATCTACTGATTGTTATAGATGGAAAAATTGATTTACGACCTTACATTGGAGAGGTTCATGAGATCACTACTATTCTTGTTTGATTGATCATGGGGCCTTTGATTCTCAATAGAGGATCTCGCTAGTTTCCTATTGGATGGGGGGTGGTTATTGAGGGCATTACATATGCATTGGACCCTACATTTTGGCACATTTATATCATGATATGCATCAAGTATGCCATAGAGGAGCCACCAGTATATCAATAGGTGTGACCTTGCTTCACATCTAGACTTGGGAGAGGATCTCTCTCACTTGAACAAAGGGTATTGGAGATAGGGAGGATGGAGATCCTTATTCCTACTATAGACATGTAAAATTGACCTAACACTTATCACACACTTAAAATGACATTTTCACATCATTGGCATCATTATCATCAAATATCACTGCATTTCACATCAAAAGCATCAAAAACCATAATTTCCCTTGTTGATTGAATAATTAGACATTATTTAATTAATCCACTTTTTCACCATTTTTGATGAATTTAATAAAATTCATTTATTTAATAAAGTCCTAAAACCCTAATTTATGCTATTAGTTGAATAAAATGACATTATTTAATTAATTCACTTTTTCATCAATTTTGGAAAATTAAATAAATTTCATTTATTTAATAAAGTCCTAATCTAACTTTATTCCTCTTGATTAACTAAATAACATCAATTATTTAATTATGTCATTAATTCAATTTATTCCCCTAAGTCAATCAAATTATTAAAATGTAATAGTTTAATTAAATCACTTTCCCTCAAAAAATTTGAATAAATAAACTATTCAAAATATCATCAAAAATAAAATCAAACAAATGCAACTTTGTTTGCAAAAGTCAAACTTGATTTGCACGTTCAACTCCAAAAAGGATTAATTAATTAAATCAATTAATTAATTATCCTCGACCACTTTCCTGATTGAGCAAATTACGAATCACTAATTGCTCGATCTATTTCCTGACAGGTCAATCTATTTCCTGTCTGATCAATCTATTTCCTCAATCACACTAATTACATAATCAATTTGCATAGATAATTCCCATTTAAATCCTCTCAACATCTTTCAACCATCGATCAAGATATTCTACTATGCAATCCTGACCATCCATCTCAAATCACAATTTCTATATAACAAACCTCTTTCCTCACAAAAAGGGATTAGAGAATCAATACATTTTATGCAACAAATTAATGCCAAGATCTTAATTGACATTGACAAAGCTTCAAATTGCATATCTTCAATCAACACACGCACATTCTTTGAGCTATTGCATGCAATCATGTAGACTTCGCATTGATACGAACAACCCAACATCTTCATGAATACACTCTAACACGATATGTTAAAGCTATTGTGTTATTGAATTCATTGTTATTGTATTTGTTGATGCTAGAATTTGACAAGCAACAGCCTTATGGGAAACTCAGTTAATGGGGGGACCAATTGCGCTAAACTAAGTGACCTCCAGGTTCTTAAAGAAGTTGGCTTCTTCTGTAATTTGGGGTTTTGGAATGGGAAAAGGAAGCAAATATATAAAATAAATATCTAAGGAGATGCACCAATATGTAGGTGTGGGCACGGTAAATCTATCTTTTGGATGAGATTTAAGGGCCCGTTCAATAATTTGCATGTCCCAGAATAATAGAAATCATAGATGAGAACCCGAATAATTTATTCAATAACATAAAATAACTCCCATGCACATTTACTGAAAAGAAGAATCAAAGACATGGTCTAAATAAGTAAACTTATATTGAAATCATAGAAGTTCTAAAAATAAATTGCTCAATACAATAATGGCACAGTATAATTTTTTATCAAATAGCTAAGAAATAGAAAGGCCGAAACAATAATGACAATCTATGAATCTTAATACAATAATAAAAAAACAATACAAAATGCTTGGTGTCTTTCCACTATTTTCTGTGTATGTTTCAAACTCATTTTTGGAAAGAAGAAGCAATATTTATAGAAAACACCCCATCACTTGAAATCCAGTAATAGAAAAGATTCCCAGGCAAGAGCAATGATGTCCATTGCAATAATTTCCCCAGGTCGTTGCAACAAAAAATATTTTGAGCCATAGAACACAGTCGCCCTCAAGCCAGATGCATCCCCTGCAAATGATGGTGGTGGTCTCAATGTAGAAGTAGCAGAATTCCCTGCAGACATGTGTCACTCACCCACAAAGTTAGTTAGGACATGTGGTGATAGGGTGGGGCATGCTATTGATAGTTTTTTCCTTGTGATGAAAATCCCTACAAAGAAGACATGTGGAGAAGTCTTCGCTACTAGCGCTAATTGTGGGTTCCGCCAAAAAGTGTTCGTGGAATGATGCTATGTGGCATGCAAGCAGAGCTTGGTAGAGAAGCAAAGGGAAGTAGGCTTTCAAAGGCTTGCATTGCTAACACATGGAAGCATGGAAAGGCTCAATAGAGAAGCGAAGGAAGAAATCCTCGTGAGGAGCGCGTGGTGGAAACATGGCGACATAGGGCGAAGCTCTTCAAAAAGGGGCCCAGAGATATTCAAATATATGGGGCACGGGTGAAAGCCAAGAAAAATAGTATTATCAACTCGAAGGGAGCTCAAGGGATTTATATCCATAGCTTTTGGCGACTACCAAGGGTGTTTCACTGCGAAACGAGGAACACAAAATTTTTGGTTTTAATACCAGAGTCTTATTCATTGGGCAATAGAGTTAGAGCTTTGTGAGTGCAGACTGTAGAGGCAACCATTCAGCCTCAGATGGGATTGATATGGAGCACAGATTCTCTTGCACTTCATGCAGATCAATCACTTCTTTGAATGGCAGCTTCATTGATATCCCGACCTCAGACTTGAGTCGAAAGAGCAATCATGCAATTTGATGAGTGACACTCTTAATATCCTCAACAGTAGGGGGTTGACTGAAGTTTTGAAAAGTGGATATGCCATGTTTCTTCTCCTCAATCTTTGTTGCAATCTGCTTTGTTGTGGCCACTGAATCATCAAAAAGGAAAGGCAAGGGAAAGCCCATTTTATTCAATTGGGAGAATTTTGCCTGTATGTTGTTCATAATTTGGCCTAGTGTTGTCAAGCAATTGCTAGCATGGAGGATGGTTGCATGGCAACGTATGAATTCTTTTGTTGTCTTGGCAGCTGACTTCTGGTCCTCGATCCCTACACTTACTAAGTCCTTGTTTGACACCATGTATAGCTTATCTAGCAACTTTTCCACATCTGGAACCCTCTCCACAATAAACTGTGGGAATTTCTCAATCATTCTGTGAACCTCCCTACTCAAACTTGACACTTCCGCCATGAACTAAAGCATGGGCTGGAGAGTCAGACAAAAGGCCTTGACCTTTTCCCAGTATGAAATATATAGTTGTGGGGCCACTAAAGGGAGGTCCAACTGGGCAACAAGGGGTTGGGTAGGATTCTTAAAAAGACCAATTTCCACATCCTTCGACCCAACATCCTGCATTAGTTCTACAATTTTCTTGTCTGCAATGGAGAGTTGTTCCTACAGGGTTCTCAACTTAGCAAGCCATTTTTCCTCAGTGTGGCCTCTAGTTGTAGATTCTCTATCCAGGGAGAGCCTTACCTCTTGGATTTACTTCTCTACTTGTGCTTGTCAGCCCTGGAAGTTTGTTTCCTTCTGTTGTATTATCTACTCCAATTGAGCGTGTTGATGTTGAAACTCTTCATTCTTTTGTTGTATCTCCTCCTCTGTCCATGCCAACTGGTCCTGTAATTCTTGGTTTTTCTATTGCAGCTCAGCGACTAGGTTGGGATCCATGGACTGGAACTTTGTGAGTTCCCCTTGGAGTCTAGCCTTCTCTGCCTCTGCTTGCTATGACAAGCACGCAAATTCAGTCTCCCTTGCTTTGTCCTTCATTAGTAGGACTTTTATCCTCTCCTTAATATTTTTTAGCTCATCTTCTTTCTTCTTTAGTTGGTGATAGGACTTTAGAAAGTCGGTGATCACCACACGCTGGGTCTCCTCCATGAGCTCAACTTTATCTTTTGGTTGGGTCGTGTGCAGATCAAGTCCCATAGCATAGATGATGTAATCTTTAGGTCGCATCTCTCCCTGAGGCTTGATGACATTTGAATGCATGGTTGCAAAATGCAATGACCGCTAAGCCTCATTGAAAAGGGTCTACACCTGTGGCTCTGCTGGCTTTTTAGCATCTTTTTCCCTTTGCTTCTGGAGCCTGAGAGCCCATGCTACTCTTGTCTTTTCACCCTCCAACATGAATTTTTCTGGCAATCTCATTAGCTCGCCTACAAAGGGTGCACTGGGAGGAAGATAAAAATGGAACGAGAGAGTAGTGGTTTCGATTGATTTCTTCTTCGGAAGGGAGATTATTTATGGGGAGAATGGGGGAATATACCAAGGCCCATTATGTGAAGTGGTGGAAGGACTCATGGGGAGTAGTGTCAGTAGTGGAGATACAATGGACTCCATTTGTTTGTTGGGTAGGCTATGTTGGAGCCAACGTGGTTATAGAAAAATGGGAAGCAATAGCAGATGTGGACTAAGCCCCGACGAAAGGTGGAGTAACCCATGAGGGAGTAAAAGTGAATTGTCCCACTTGGGAGAATTGGGAGAAACCTCCTGTGACCATTGTAGCAAAAGTAGAGAAGGAAAAGATGACACTTGAAGTGATACACAATGTGGAGACAATAGGAGAAACTAGAGATTATGAATCAAGAAGAGAGGGAGAGAAAGATACCTGAGTAGTAGATGAATCCAGTCCTTGGCTTGTTGCAGGCTCTTGTGAACCCTCTCCAAAAGCTGTATCTGTGTGCTGCCTTTTGCTTGGTACGAAATTTTCCACAACTATGACCTATTACAGTTGTTGTTGGACTACTCTAGGTCTTTTCATGGCCCGTGTGTGTGTTTGTGAGGCTCTTGAATGTGATATATCCACCCACAACTTCATATTAGTTGTGCTAGGCTGCTTCATTGCTTGTCAAGGTTTTCTACGTTGGGGCTGTCTTCACATCCTCTTCCTTCCCCTTCCCCTTCCATGTATATTTTCTGACCTCATTTGGGTCAATATCCTCATCACCACTTATGTCAGTATCATCATACACTTGGTTCCACAAAGTATCAAATGTGTCATCCTTGTCTACGTCTTGGAACAAGGCATCAGGTTATTGGATCTCTTGATGGTAAATCTAGAAATATTTAATCTTTTCCTCACTGTAGTTCCAATACTTGGCCAAATAATTGTGAAGGGTGGCCTCCATTTGGAACTTATCATTAAAATTTTCTGAAGGGAACTAGAATTTGAGTGATGGCTACCTCCTATCCTTTGTAGAAATGTGAACCGGGTCTACAAATAGATCATCCTATTCTGATAGGGGATTTCGCTACTTTTCCCAATAAGGCCAGGGGTTGTGAGTTACCTGAATGTTTATGCTTACTAAGTCATTTTTGGGGTTATATTGTCATTTGTCACAAATCAATACTATCCCCAGATGAGCCACCTTTTCTTCTAGAAGCTTATGTGTCTGCTTCTTTTCCATAAGCACTGTTTTGAAGCTTAGTGGGTAGTAGAAATATCCTTTCTTCTTGGCCTTCTCTCCGCAAAAGTTACAGTCAATAACTAACACTTGTCAGAACATCTTGAGGGCCAACACTTGATTTGTGATGCATGACGGGAGTTGAAATGGCTCCTCAGTAAAGCCACACATCTGAATGAATGTGAAATCCTCTCCGAGAAACCAATCGTATTTAGGAGTGAAACTTTGCATCCACCTTGTTTGGTTGACACAAAGCTGATAAAGATTGACATCCTTGCTTAAGTCTTGCAGAATTGAAGTCAAGAAATAATCTGAAAAATGCATAATAGTCATATGTTGCAGAAAGGAGGGGAGTCCATACAAAAACCAACCTTTTGTATCCCTTCTCATCAAAAATAGCTAACCTAATATGTTTTTTAAAGAAGTCAGGGTTGTGATGTAAAAAATATGAGCAAGGAGAGAAGGAATCCTAAACTTATGTTGTGTTTTGTATTCCTTGATTTGGCTCATCATTTCCCAGACAATGGCTTCTGCGAAGTCATACCAAAATAAGGAATGTTGTCTCCTCAACTAAAAACCCAGACCCAGTTGAAACTCATGCATGAACTTGTCCTCGACCTTGCTGCAAACAAAATCCATCATAGAGAAGGCATCCTGCATATCTTGTTTAAAAGTGATGTGTGTGATTGGAATTTGTGGTGGCTTTTCCATATCTTCTTGAGGTCTTTGGGTTTCCTGGTTATCAAAATCCATAGCATGATCTCTGCCTCTCCAGAAGTTTTCCCCCTTTTTGGAGTAAATGACTCCATCCTTTCTGCTCTAGAGTCTCTTGCAGGGATGCATAACATGTTTATGATAGCCTCCACGTTGATGTTAACCCTCAGCTCCTAGCCTTCAATGGCACCGGTATCTGGGTTGAAACACTGAATTCCCTCATGAACTAGCTTTGGGAAATAATGCACAAAAGGGACCATATACTACGGGAGTCCACATAACCATTGCTTGTACGCCAATTGACACTCGTCAGTGGCCACTTTCATTCTTTCGCAAGCTGCTTCCCTAAGACCCTTAGGGTTGGTTTTGAGGATGGGATCACAAATGTTATCCCATTCTTCATTTATTTGGTTTTGGTCTCTGTGAGTTTTCTGCTTTTCCACGGCCCATGTATGAATCCACTTTGGCTTCTCTGGTATCTCAGGCGAAGCATAAGAGGTATCACCAAAAATATTGGCTATGGGTGTCGCATGCATGACATCAAACAAGCTTTGGGTCACCTCACCTTGCGCTTCCATCTAAGGATTTTGGGCCATTTTAGGGTGCTATGGATTTCTGTGATACTCAAACCTACTGTAATTCACTTATGTCCTTCAACAATTCTACACTCAAAAATATTTGCACTGGATAGCGTACTCAAGGAGTTTTTCACACTATTTATTCTTTCGCATGTAACACTTAGCTATTTCTTGACTTAGAGTGGTAGACAGCGGTTGCCTTTCTGCATTAAATTCAGCATGTACCATCAGCTCCTTTGTTCATGTGAAATGAATTTCTTGCCCCTTTGAAAAGACAAGAATTCATAATGACAGTTAGTAATCATGTCCTACAGTGTGATTTTCTTGGGAAATTGAGCTGGTGATTGAAGGTGTATAAACCTTCGCATGCTTGGAAATTAATATCCTAAAAAGAATGATTAAGACAAAGATGCAATGAGTACTTGAAAATATTTGAGTTCCTCTTTGGAATTTGGAAAAATGCTTGCGACATGACACCTTAGCACTTGGTTGTGCAAACTACCACCTAGTACTACCACCAATTTGAGCTAATTAATTACTTCTTCTTAACTTCACATACAACAATCCGTACATGGAGGATGCAACTAGGTGGGAAATTCAAGTTGGCTTTTGGTGGGATTTCTAAGTTAATACTTGATTAGCATCATGCTTATGGCACATAGATATCCTGATTATTTCTATAAATAAACACAAGGGAAACAAAATATTTTCACTTAGTAATTGGGAAGAATTAGCATTTGGGTAGTTGGGGTAGAATTAGGTATCATGAATACTCTAATTAGGCTCACCAACAACAAGTCTTAGATAGCTTTCTTAGGTGAAATCTCTAACAGGTGTTTGAAGTGAATGACGAAGAACAAGCATTTGTTGGCTATCATAGCAATGAAGTGGGTACAGGGTAGGGAATGTATAGAGTATGAAGATAAGTATAGGGTCAATACATTTTCTCGCATTTTGTTGCCTCTTTTCTTGATATTCAAGTCCCTAAGTAGATGATTCTATGCCTAACAATGGAGATCTTTCCTAAGCATTACCTCGATGGCCTTGGTGAGATTGTGACAAATGTGGTGTATGGCCTCGGTCTTCCCATGACGAGTGACCTTCGCACACATATAGAAGAAGATGTAGTGGTGTCATGGGTACCATTTCTGAGTGGGTTCCGTGTTATGACCATTGGAGAGCACCACAAGAGGGTGACCCATGCCTACCATTTCCTGTTACATTGCTATAATGTGGTGTTGTTTTATGACGTCAACTGGTATATTGACTTCAGGAACCTGGTGTTCCCTCCACCACTCACCATTGTTGTTGTTGATGCTCCTGTTGCTGCTAATGCTCCTGCTACCGTTCCTGATGCTATTGATGATGATGATGTTATTCCTGATGCTGCCCCTAAAGAATGAACTCCTTACCTATTTAAGAATCAACACTTTTCATCTATTTTTTGTATATATTCCTAGAAAAGGATTTTACTGTATATAAAAATTGCATAGTATATATAGATATACTTTAAACGTATGGCCCTGGAGCCATTTTGGCACTGTAATATTGAAGCATATGATAGCATCTAATGAATATACATCTTTTATTAAATATCTGTCTCTTTTTCTTCTTGCAATTTTGCATTATGGGCTCTATTATCTGCTTCTCTGAGTTGCTCCTTTTAAAATTTTGCATATGGGTTCGTTTTCAATTTTTGCATATCAGTTGCTTCTAAAAAGACTAGTCGAACAAAAGAACACAAAGGAAAATTTACAATAATTACATATTTACATAGGTAGAATAATTAATAAAGCTTTATTGAGCAATTTGAGGTGGATTCCATTTATTGGAATCCCTAATGCTTCTTTCTCCATATTTTCTAATTCAAATGTGTTGTGTTGCTTGCATTGAATTATTCTAAAAGGGCCTTCCCATAGGCTATCAATTTTTTGTGTTGGTTAGGCTTTGCAGCCCTCTCATTGAACTTCAGCACTAGGTCTCCACATTTAAGACCTTGGTCTGAGGTTTTCTTGTCAAACCACCTCTTAACCACCTATTGGTGGTTATTCATGGTCGTCGGGGCCTTTTCTCTTTTTTTTTGTACTTCCAACAACTCGGCCAACCAGATCTCCATGACTCTGCTTTCTTCAACCTCTAGGGATTTGAGCAACTGTAGTGCAGGAATCTCCATGGAGACGGGCAATATCACTTCCTTCCCATACACCAATTTGAATGGCGAAGTCTTGAGAACTTGCTTAGGGGTTATGCAGTCTGCCCAGAGTGTTGCTCGAAGGTTCTTGTGCCACTCCTTCTGATGTTCTGACCTGGTTCTTTTAATAAGTCAGACTAAATTTTTATTAGTTGACTCGGCCAGGCCATTCCCCTATGGGTAGTAATTTGAAGACGTTTTTAAGAATATTCCATGATTGAGTGCAAATTGGCATACCTCAGAACCTAGGAAATCCCTTGCATTGTCAGAGATGATGGTCTTTGGCGGGCCAAATCTTATTACCAATTCCTTTAGAAAGTTCACAATCTCCACCTTCGTCACACTCTGTTGATGTTTTCCACGACACCTAAGACATCTCTAAGGAATATCCAATTCCTATATTCAAAACTCTTGAAATGAGTGGCCAACTAACAAGATCTAATCAATGACTAAGATCTTCTACACTTTAGGCTTTGTGGGACCAAGGAGGGTATTCCTAACGTGTTCACTTAAGATTTAACTATATTGGACACATCATTACATAGATCACATTTTAATGAAGGATAATTGTGCATCAGTTACTAAGAAATTGGCTTGTTTCTAAGTAATATGCTACCTATTCACCAAAATGAAGACATCCTTAATGGGAATTGACATACATGAACATTTGAATCAATAAATTTTAAATGAATTCAAACCCTAGCTTTGAATTGGTCATTAAATGATTGTGTGATTAACCCCTTAGGTAAATCATTAAGGAACAAATCAGTGTCGTATTTATTGGGAAAATGGAGTCACATATGCAAGAATTAGTAAAACAAAATGACCCAATAATAAAATAGACTACTCTCACAATACTTTTCATCATGGAGCTCAAATTTTCTGATACATCAATGCTTATCAAATCCTTTGCAAATGAAAGTAAATTCATGGCCCCATCTAAGTATTTAATTGATTACTTGAATCAAAACATAGAGCAAAGACATGTATTTGAACAAATATGCAAAGCAGAATTGAAACACCATTAATATTTCAACTCAAAATTCACCCAAACTTGCAAAAGAGAAATATATCAGAATTATATATATATATACTATGCTTGAATCATGTCTAAGAAACAATTTAAGGTACTTGCATAAGTTCATTCATAATTCTCAAAGATGACCAACTAATCTATTCCTATCTATCTGTATATGTTAGACCAAAACCCTAGCCAGAAACTATTTTCTTCTATCCTTTTTCTTATGAGCCTTGGTTTCCATTTTATAATGCAAGGGAAGTGACAAGCTTTAGGCTCAGATGCAGTTTCCATACAAAATTCTCATTTCATGTAAATTTCAACTGCATTTTCTTACGTTTCAAAACCCCACATGTCGAATTTTCACAAAACAATGCAATTGGGGGAAAACAAAAATGCAACCGCCACCCAAGAGGAGAAATGCAAATTGCCACCAAAATTCTCCTTGTCACCATCTGCACCACCATGAACCAGGAACCAAAATGCCACATACGCAAGATGACTGGACCACCACCGCAACCTGTATCAACACAAAAACTTAAGACCACACACATAGCCAATTCAATTGCCCATCACCCCACAAGCACCAGTAGCATGTCCATGATATACACGACTGCACCTTTTCATTTCCAGAGGAAGGGAGGACACCTCAACTTCCTTCTCTTTTCTTTCTTCATTCACTACAGTTCTAGTTTTCCCACTAGGGGTCTTAACCACTAGTGGCAAAACAGAGATCACCTCCTCATCAGAGGGAAAACCATCATTCAATAGAGCCAAATACCAACCATAAGCAGAGTCGGTCTCGATGCCACTGCTTAAGGAGTTGCTCGTAAGGTTGATAGGAGAATGCTGGCATCCATAGGAGCCACGTCCATACCTTACTTTCCATTTTGATCTAGTAAAAGAATGCACTGGACCTTTTCCTTTGTCACCTGTTCCTTCTATAACATTACCCTAAAATTGTAGTATGCGATTGCATCTTCTAGGCACTAGTCTGAGCTTCTTAGTAGAAGTACTTTCCTTCATGGTGAAAGAAGCTTCAGGTGCATCCAAACCCAACCCTAGGGCATTCAAGCAAACATACCTTCTTACTCTGCAGTATTTATCAAATGAAGCAATAACATTCACACTTAATGTTCATCACACATGCGTAACCACGACAACTCATTGGCAGATGTATTGGCACCATTTGATTCCCAGTTGCATGGATTTTTGTAGAAAATCCTTCATGATTACTAGCATTTATGTTGCCACACAGATTGAGATCGACTCAATCACACTGCATGATATTGGCCATTAATGCGAGCTGGTTGCACAAAGTAGAAATGGTTGTCACATGTTATTTTTCCAGCTTTGAATGCTAGTTGTCAATCGATTTCCCCGATGGAAGATCAGACAACCAACCATCGTTTGAATGCCTTTGATTTCCAATGGTGCTTCACTGAGATTTTCTCAACCAATCATTATCATCCATGTAGGATGACACTGTCGCTGTGTGTGGGCTCCACAGTTCGAGCAAGCAGGGATAGGTGTCAAGATCTCACTAATCTCACTGGATTTAACCATCATTCACTTTAATTCAGCGAGCTAGCAGGGAATGGTGAAGATCATTCTGTTAGATTGATCTCAGCCGCTTGTTGAACATACTGTGCCATAGGAAGGGTAGTGGGGAATGGGTCCCGCACTTTGCACTGAACACACGTCAGCTTCTCGCTGACCTTGTTGCATTTAATTTGCTATCACCTAACTCCCGCGGGTTGGCAGGGTATGGTTGAGATATTTTTCCCGATCTTTGAATCTTGCAAGCTGCACATCCCACAATGTTAGCATTAAATGGAAAAACTGATGGCGATTTGACCATCGAGGCTAATGGCTTAATGTTTAAGTCACTGGGTTAAATTTAAAACATGACCTTAGGAAAAGGACTTCATGCAGTGGGAAAATGATAACCGATTTTCAGGCCAATAGGGGCCAGTAAACAGATGTGTTGGATGGCTAGAGAGATGACTTAAGGGGTCAATGACCGACCAAGCAGGTCAACCAAGAATTAAAACATTTTCAAGCTTTCATGAACAAAACCCTATCTACCAATAAAGATAAGGGTTTATCAAGGAGGCTAACCTGACTCATGGAGAGACAAAATCCACTAGGATTTTAGAAGCTCTAACACACTCTTCAGGGGCATGGCCTCGGTCCATCTAGTAAAGTAGTCCATAGCCACGAGGATCCATTTGTGTCCTACACTGGAAGCAAGATTAATCGAGGATCCATTTAAAGGTCCTACACTGGAAGCAAGATTAATCATCCCGGTAAAATAAAGGCCCCATTATGCAAAGGGTTCATCAACCACCATTGAGTTGAGAGGAATTGCTGAGTTTTTTCTTCTTCCAATGAAGAATTGGCATTCCTTGTTGGCCTTAACCAAAGAGTGATTCATCAAATAGTGTAGGCCAAAATATCTGACACACATAATTTTGATAGCGGTGGTTCTTGCAGAGAAATGTCCGCCTGCGGGACTACTATGGAAAGTGTCAAGAATTTTCCTCACTTGTTTTGTGGTCACACACCACAATAGAACACCATTGAATTTCCTTTTGAAGAGGACCCCTTCAATAAGTGCATATCCATTATTTTGCAATCTATAGAATCTTCTCTTTTGAGAAGGAAGGCCCGCTGGATTTTTTTCGGTATGCATGAATCTTACTTTGTCTACTAGCTCTGATTCATTTGTTAGGACAAGCTTAGGTTACCCCTCTTCAACTACCATTTCTTCATCATGTACCAAATACTCACAAAGTCCTCTTCCTCAGATGGTCTTTGTGGGCTTGACCTTGATATCGTATTCGAGGATCTTAGTGATCCAATAGGCCCTTTTTTCAGTGATTTCTGCTTCCATGATGTACTCACACACACTGGAATGCGCAACATATACAATTTGTTAGGACTAAAAAATTCCACATATTTCCATTAGCCTCTATCCATTTATCACCTAGTCCCTACAAAATTTCACCGGACTCAATTTCATGATCTAGACAAATTTTTGAGGTTTGTGTAAACAATTTATTTTGTAGCCAACATACCCAAGCAATCACACTCATAAAATCCTTTAAAGTCCTTTTGACACCATCGGCCTAACAATACTCTATCGGTGGAACTCCCATCACTACCCCACCGATAGCCCAATAAGGGTAGTCCATATCCTTACATCAACATAACATCTTTCCATCAGGCTAACTTCCAAGGTAGTTCCCCTGACGAGTCAATAGAAACAACAAAGATTATCACATCGCTCCAACTTAGGTGCATCGGTGGAACGAATGATGAAGGTTCCCCGATAGCCTGATATAACTACAAAATATAACGATATAACACTTATCAGTGAAGGTGGGATGCATCAGGGTAGCGTTGTTAGATGTCTTGCCAATAGACCGAAAGAAGAACTCTTGTCAGTGGAGAAGGTGGCCATCGGTGGAAAATGAATCAAAGTTCTAACGATATAGTGATGAATGATTACTATTAGTTGATGTGATATCCAAGAGCATCATCGTGATATTTAACATAAATGCTCTCCACGATGAAAAGGCTGAAACAAGTGGTGTATTAATGAGCCAAAACTGAAGTGAATTGCACCATGAATTAATCATATGATTGAAAAAACTAGAAATTATACACTAAGGGAAGAAGTAGAAGGGACAAAATTCAGAGATCTTGCATAGTGAAACCAGGGGAATCAAAAAATCGGGTAAGTACTCCACTCTCAGGTAGAAAGTTGCATTTTTTTAGAGTTAGCAATGGAAGAAAATGTGGAAAAACCTAAGGCAAAGAAACAAAAAACTGAAAAGAGGAATCTAAACCAAGACTTGATAGACTAGTGTCTGGGGTTAGGGACAAGACCCAGAAGAAGTGTTCAAACAAGTAAATTGTTAGACAAGCATAGGGGTCTGGGGGATGTTTGGATTCCACACCGGGGCTATGATATTTTTTGTATCATTACAAAAAGCAATTCAGATTCCAACCAGTCTGTAACCCATGGAGATTGAACTTAGGAAGACTTGTGGTGCGAAACGTGTTTTTCAATGTAGAATTAGTGAAAGCTTTGGCCAGTCGGTATAATACTAAGAAAAGAACTATCCAATCACCAAATGGGGCCAATATGCTTGTTATCTCCCAAGACCTAATTTCTAATGTTTTTTAGTTAGAAGATCCCATGAACTTTCCATTCACCATTAGAGATTTTCTGACAGAATATCCTTGCATGGATACTAGTTACAAGAGATGGAAGCTACCTTTGCATAGACCTAAGAATGAGCAAGGTCAACTCAAGAAATTTTTGAGCAAT
>VDFB02002352.1:0-56707 GCA_007258455.2 Sequoia sempervirens | reverse complement strand
GACATCAAGAGGGACATGAGGCCATGGTCTTGCATCCTTATTCGTTATCCTGGTAGTGTTAATTTAACCAGTTTATTCTCCCATTCTATAATTCTCTACTGAAAATTAATATTACTTTTTCCTATTGAAGCCAACTCCAAGTAAAATAAGGATCTGCAGAGCTGAAAAGATTAGACTTTCTGTATTTGCAGGCACTCAGGTTATTTTTGCAATTATTCTTCAAGATATAAGACTAGGTATTCTGGCTCTTGAAAATAAAGATTGTTAGGTCCTAATAAAGATAGGCTATCACATGAATCCTAATCCTCACCAAAAAGAAGCTAATAGGAATTTTGTTCTAGGGTTGCTATGCTTAATTCTCCAGCATGTAATTGCATACTAAATTAACTTTTAAATTATCCTCACATAAATTTTACCAAACAGTTGATATTCATACCTGTAGCAAGCAATAGATTCGATTGCCTCTGGCCAAAGTGGTTTTTCAGCAACTCATCCTAGTAGAACTCCTAAAGACATTTTGTCAAACAATTAATGTGCATATCTTCTGCTCAAACCCCAAATCATTGAAGAAACACAGTGAAAAACTGCCAGCTGTAAATTCTTGCTCAAAGTTTGATTTGTAAAATATTTGATTGCACATCTTCTGGTACATAGGTTCAAGGAAAAAATTTAAATATGTTTCTGCTCCTTGTTTTTTCATGTTTTGATTTATATTAGTTCAATTAGAGTTAGAGGGAAAGCAGTTTGCTCTCTCAGTTTTTGCAATTGCTAGATAATCTCTCTCTCCGTTATGATTGCAAATAACTTGAGATTTACTTTAGCATTATCAATGTCATTGGCTGTTGTTTTTGTGGTGATTACTGTTGGTATTACAATTTCTAAAATGTTTCGTGCTGATATCCACATTCCAAAACTTCTTCTTGATGTCATCGACCAGGCTGCATTTTGGAAGCTTTTTACAGTTGTTCCAGTCACAGGAGCTTTTGGAAGCTTTTAAAATTGAAGTAACCAACTATGCAGCCATGAGATAGAAAAATGAAAACATAAACGAAATCTCCTGTAGAAATATGTAGTTGCCAGTAGACCCTAATCCTGTAATAAGCAAATGCCAACACAAATAAACAAAGTCACGCATAATTTCATGGAAAAATCCAAATGAATGCCCTCACAAATCCCCAAACAATGAAAATGCAACTCAGTAACATGTCACCAAAGAGTGTAAATTTAGTTAAAAAGAAGTTGCATTGTTTAATGAGCTTTATTGTGCATCAGGGTTTGAAGTTGTGTAGAAATGGCAAAAGCTGCAAATGGGGGCTCAAAACCTTCTAAATTTTTTGGTTGCGGCTAGGAAATAAACGTAGAAAGATTTAGTAAAAACTTACCTCAAGATTTCTATGAAATCCTAATAAAACCAAGGCAACTGAAATGTGTAGAGCTTGCAATAGATATTTTATGAATCCTAATTACATCTCTTATCCCCCTTTCAACATTTTTTTAAAGTTATGCTAATTTTTTAATTCAGGGTTTCTAACAAAAACAACTAATAAAAGCTTAGGAGACTCAAAATACTCCTTTAAAAACATCTAAAATACCTTTAGTGCCCGCTTACTATTGAAAATGGAGACACAAAACCCATGCCCAAGTGTGATCCAGTCAAGGATAGGGAGATAAATTAATGGAAACTTGGTCTTATAGCCAAAACCTAGATTCAATACACATATCCCTGATGCACCATGAAGCGACAAAATTTTATGGTTTTGATTCAGATTTAAAATTGCACAAGGAACCATGAGCAACAACACACATTTGAATCCAAAATTTATGGTAGGCTTTCAAATAAACTTATACCATTCACTTGAACTCTCTTTACAAAATCTAAAATGAGTTTTTCTAACCCCTCTCTGTGAGTTTCCAATTTAGTTTATAAGAGCAATTAGAAACTCAATGAATTGATTGGTTTTCCTTGACCCTTGGCCCTTAACATTCTCTTGTATCGTTATGTGAATGCTTCCAAAAATCAAAAAGTAATATATTTTTTTCTCTTGTAGATGCTAATTTCCTAATACTCAGGCTGCTCCTACATTGAAGTGTTCCAGCACTGTTTGAGATCAATAATTGGGAAAGAAAACCCTTCCCACCACTAGAAATGCTTAGAAATTGCAGCTCCCATAAAACACAATTCTAATGTGTGCAAAGAGAGTCTTGTGACCATGGTTGGCACAACCTTATTTGTCTAGTTATGTTAAATCTGTTGTGGTAATGATGTAGCAAATGTTGCTTCTTTTAATTGAGGATTTTATTAGAGCCATAATCCCCAACTAGAAGAAGCACATGGACAACATATGAAAGAGAGATATTGACTAAATATGTGAATGCATAAAATTTATGTTTTCACATTTGTTTATTTCCTTAAATGTTTTGTACGAGGAAGAAGAAGAAAAATGAGATGAATATTCTTTCCATAATCTCTTAAATAATGCAACCTGTTTGTTAATGGTTTCCAGAAGGGCTAAGTAAAGATGAGTTAACCAAGAGAAACAAGTGGAAAGTGACTATATATGAAATAAGCATCTATACTTAAATTATTATAGATAGGACCTTGAAATGAATTGTACAAGTGATAGAAGTGGATAGTGAGTATATATGAAATAAGAATTTGCACTTAAATGATCGTAGACATGACTTAGAAACATAAAATGCTCTTTAGGGTTTAGTTTAGCTTTGTTATATGCTTACACGCTAAGTCATAGTTTGTCAATTATGAATGAAAAAAATCAAAGTCAACAAGTTTAATTGAATCCTCAAATAAACGTATACAATTTGAATGCAGATGAATTTATTGTTTGATGTTTGATTAGAATGGAAAATTGAATTGAAATTAATAAAATCATGTATTTTTTTTCTATCACTTCTTTGATTTTTCTAAGCAACGAATATGTGAAAATACATTTTTTTGTTTTGAGATTTCTCCATACATATAAGTATCAAAAATAACTTGTGTGTGTTCATTAATGTTAAGATAAAAAATAAGCCAGGACAGGGTTTAAGATGGTTTGCAGTGATGGGATTGCATAAAAATAAATTTCCATTATATTAAAACATAGATAAAATTACATAGTTCCAATACACTAAATTTCCATTATTTCAAGCACTCCCTCAGTACACTAAATCTGTACGAAATAAATTATATATTTAATAATATATATTATATAGAATGTAGTACACAACAATAAGTAGAAATATAATTTAAATTTTATATATAATTAAATAGCAAATATTTGTTAAATATTTAACATATTTAATACAAATATATACTTTTAAAATATATTTGATAATTTGCACCACATAAAATTAAAATATAATATAAATAACAAATAAATATATTGAATTAAAATATGAAGTTTATAATACAATATTATTTTGTAAGTTTGAGTTTCTCTCCCTTCCTTGCCAACTTTACATAACTTAATATATTACTCACTAACATAAAATAGTTATTAATAATATATTATAGTTATAATTATTTATAATATATACTTATATAATATATTGAATTGTATTATTTATAATTATTACTAATATATATTATTTTTATATTATAATTATACATTATTAATAATTATATTATATATTATAAAATAACATATATAATAATTAAAGTTACTTTATTATGTATTAAATAAAGAAATTTACATATAATCTATTTAATTATAATATACATTTAATCTTTAATTATGTTATTTCATTATATAATATATAGCTTATATTTATTATTGCACATTGTTACATAAAGTATTAAAATTAATAATTATTTTATAAGAAATTTAACAATTTAACTAACTTTTTAGAAATAGGGATTATAGGATACATTAAGCTTCTAATTACACTTTCAAGGTAAATTTGTTCTTTATATTATATATATTTATGTTATGAACAAAAAATATAAAAGATTTATATTTGTTTATCTCTAATTTTTCTCTCTCTTTGTTTCTATCTCCCTCTCTCATTCTCTATGCATATCCTTATATCTTTATATCTCTATCAATTTATCTCACCATCTATATCTCTCTATCTCCCCCTCTTCCTCTTCATCTATATCTATATCTCTATATCTTTATCTCTATATCTTCCTCTTTATCTCCCTATCTATCTCTATATTTTTCTCTCCCTCTACCTCTCTCTATCTATTTGTCTCCCTCTTCCTATCTCACTCTATCTTCATCTCTACATATATCTTCTTCTCTCCCCTTCTATCTTTAAACATGTCTTCGTCTCTCTACACATTCATCTCTCTCTCCCTCTCCCTCTTCATAGACCTCTATATCTATATCTATTTGCCTTTATATCTCTATCTTGTTATCTCTCTCTACCCCTATATCTCACCCTCTCACCACCTCTTTGTATATAGCACTTTCTATCTCTAGATATATTTCCATCTTTCCCTCTATATATATTTATCTCTTCTATCTCTCAGGCTCTCTTTATCTCTTCCTCTCCTCTCCATCTCCTTGTAAATGGATTACTTCTCCTTTCAGACCTATGTTGCACAAGCATCATCATTTGTTGATTGACCTACCACCTAAACTCATAATACATAAATTTATAAAAAAAAATGGGCCAAAACTTATTCTAATTGACCTTCACAACATCTTCGGCGTACCCATTGCACCCCAAGGTGCGATTGCTAGTTTAATTCAAGCATGTATATTTTAATCTTATACTAACCTCCTACCTACCCATATTCCCTTTCCACATAAGAGGGGCCACATTAGCCTTTTTCCTTTCTTTTTAATGAACATCTATTATTATTTATAATTATCCTTGTGTAGAGTCTTATCTAAGTTCTAGAATATCCTTAAGAATATGGGGATATCTCCCTTCTCTTTTAGTGAGGGAAAACTATATTCCATGTATTCCCACGAGGACTTCTAATTACTAAGAGTGAATAGTCATGAGAAGACAACATGATAACTTGTAAGACCACCGTGTATGATCTTTACTAGTGTTTTTCAATTATAATACATATGCGCTAACAAGAATTTTCTCAGTAAGTTATTAAAACAGTGGTATGCCTTCCATGCTCAAGGAAAATGAGATTATGATAAGAGAAACATTATTTGCCCAAACATGCTAATGAAACTAGCATTGATACTGCCCCTTTTTAAATAAAGTTCATAATCCTCTTATTTCTTGTAATATTGTTTCATGCCGAAGAGATTCTTTGAACTCCCCTACAACCACTGTGTTTGCACCCAATAGAATAATATAAAAAAATGTAAGGGATGCCCTACTGTTAAAAGCTAAACATAATCATTAATAGGAGCTTGGCCGAAACTTTTGTTTTAATATACACACTCTAAAACCTTGTCAAATCTTATTTTCTGGTTGCAGCTTGCCAAATTGGAGAAACAGAGGGTAATACCAGCGAGGAAGAAATTGGAGGAATGGTTGCCAATAGCGGCGAGGAGAGCAATAAAGTAAACTGCAAGAAACAATTGAAAAAAATGATGAAGAATGGTGAGCAACTAAGATTCATTTAATTGACTTGCATTGATATGGATGCAAGATAGTCATTGATACGCTATTACAGATCGCTTTACGACTATAATGTCATTACTATGGACATTTATCCGAGCACTACTATCGATATTTCCTCCCTTGACATCTTTGCCATTTTATTTAACAATACTCATTACTTCCTTCCATACTACACACCCCTATTAGAACAATATATAAATATATATTTCACTTGTTTCGTCAAACAAAATTTGCTTACGCATTTAAAATTTCTCCACACTGCAAGATGATGGGCGTCCATTTAATACAGCTGAGAAGCATTAAATGGCGATGTCTTTACAACCTATGGAGGGATGTGTTGGGATGGTAAAAGAGATGCAGTCATTACTATGGAGGGCACATTACCACCTTCATTGCTAATGGTGTAGTCTGATGTTCAAAGCCACAATTAAAGTGTATTGGAAGAGACTTGAATTCCCACAATAGTGGTTTACAATTTTTGGCCAAACTAGACACTGAAATTATTATTTTTAACTAAATCTTCACATTCAGGCACCTATAGCGGCTAAACCATGAGGAATTTGAAGATGATGCAAACTAGAGTCTCATCACATTTTGTCTGTAGATTCTTAAAATATTTTTTTCAAAATTTTTGGAATCAGATTGCGCTTCTTTTTCCATCTCCCACGAAAATTATTTTTTTTCAGAAAACAACATTTTTATAAAGTGACGCACACCGTATAACACAATTTTTTTCCATAAAGGATAAAATTATAATTCTTTTGAATTTAGATTTGTAACTCTGATATCTAGTGCTTCCACTTGGTTAGATAGTTTTTTATTGAATATTTTTTCTTTAATCAAGTTTCGAAGTCAAACCAATTATAATTCAAATATAGCGTGATCGTATAATGCATAACTTTTTTTGTATATATCAAAATTTAAATTTTCTTTTTTGTTGGATCAAGGACTTCAATATTTGATGCACTCATATTTTTCAATTTTTTTTTTGATAATCTGCTATTTTTCCACATGTGTAGAACAAAGGCTTTCATTTTCAATGAAAAACCTATGTTTAATAAAACTAAAAAAACAAATACATAATAAAACCAAAATATATTAAAATTATATTCGTTGGATAGCTTGTTCCGAGGACTACCTGATTCCAGTTGGGTTTGTGAAGACTCCTCTATTTCTATGTTCAAATCAAGCTTCAAAGAGTAAAAATTTAGGTTTTTTATGTGTTTTAGGTCGAGAATGAAGAATTGGGGGGGTTCATTCAAACCAGGGTTCATTCGAACCCCATTCAATATGCATTTTTCTTTTGTTTTTTTGGTGGGAAATGTGGGCCCAGTAATTAATGGGTTCGCTTGAACCCTACTTTGGTCGAACCCCTTTTGGGTTCGGTCGAACTTGTAGGTTCATTCGTACCCCTAAAACCAATTTTATTGCCATGGGGTCATTTTTTCTCAGTTTTCCTTCCTCCATCAAATTGTAAACCACTATTGTGGCTTCATCCTTACATTAAATTTCATTATAATCTGTAGAAGGAAATGACTCTTGATGCGATTTGAAAAATTTATTGTCGAACTTGCATTTGAAGAGCTAACACTCCAACCATAAGCATTAAAGACTACGCTCTCTCAAATCTTCCTATTTAGATCTCAACTCTGCAACAGTGAAGATTGCATACAATTGAGGCAAGGGTATGATGACGAGACTCGATGCCAAAAAATGGAGGTACACTGCCAACTGACTTAAACATTCTATCTCATTGATTGATTTGATAAAAAAAATTCTTAATAGATATGTCATCTCAAGCAATGCATGCCTACTAGACAAGGAATAAGTGTTAAAAGTGGGCACCAAAGCTAAGTAAAGAGAGAGTAGGTTGTGTAAAAATAAATAACTAAAAGAGAGGGTGCGATAGAAAAAGAATTCAGGCAGACGGGAAGTATACGCAGCCATGAAGGAGGTGTGTGCAGGCTGTTGATTTTAGATAGCGTCGGTCAGATATAAATGATGATTGCAGTAATGCATCATCATCATTTATATTTAACCTAAACTATCTTATAGTCCTTCAAGGTTAAATCTTCGAATTTCTGTAGATGATAAAATTTGAATTTGGTTAAATCGTATTTCATTTATAGATGATTGTTGTGTTAACTTTGGTTTGAATTAATTCTGAATAACTCAGATTAGTTATGCAACCTGCGCACAAGGGTCACGTCCCTTGAGTGGACGCGTCTTCACTTTGTGGAGACACGTCCTCTCAAAGGACGTGTCTCTTCTTGAATCGCATCATCATCTCTTTTAAGGGACTTCTTTTCCCTGTCTTGCAAGTATTGAAATCGATAGATACTCTGCTCTAGGGAGACCACTTACTTCGAAGAAGACTTAGACGTGTGACTGAAAATTTTTGGGACATAATCTGAAAACGTTTAATCTTATTTAACACAAGCAAGTAGAAAACCGTTCAAGTGATGTATCAAGGGTAGTGAATAGAATGCCAAACACAATAATACAAGAAAGTGGAGGTCGATGGAATGAGGGAGAGGACAATAATCATTTGATAAGGGCCGGTTGAATTGTAAGGTGGCTTGGATAGTGATCAATGCATAGCAAGCTGGGGGAGATGCACAGGAAAGTTTGTGGGGTAATACCTTGTTCAGCGGTGAGATAGAATACAAAGACATTATGAAGATGAGAAAGAATATAGGAATGGCATGATAAACCATTAAATTTCAGGAAGAACAATTTTGTGCAAATGTATTGAAGTTTTTCTTAAGTAAACTTTATTTAGTTATTAGAAATTTCTTTCCTCTATAAGTTGTATTATTATTATATTTTTATTTATTTATTATGAGTATTATAAAGCAGGGGTTTTTCTGCTTACATCCATACTTGTATTCATTTCTTTGTTAACTATTTAATATGCTTAATTATCTTAGTCAATGTCCAAAGGTTATTATACGTCCAAATGACAATGGTTGATTATGGTAGTTATTCTATGAAAATCTTTCAAATCTAGATATAGTGTTGTGAAATTAACAGATAGAGGCCCATGAATTCTATTTCCTTCATGAATAATACGATATGAGATGATACCACTCAAATTTCAAGGGAATCAACTCAGTTCATCTAATTTCTATGTCAAACTATACTTCAATAGATAATTTCAAGATTAATGGTTAACAAGGTTTATCAGGAGACTCAGTACATACCTGAGCTTACACAAATCTTCAAATTCTTTTCCATATAGATATAATTTATATAAAAAAAATTTAAAACAAGGGAACATATGACCATGCTTTTTGAGTTCCCTTAATGCCTTTAACATACTTGAGGAGGATATTTTACTTCACTAAGATAACCACTCAAATTATATCTTTCATGATTACTTGATTAAATATTTATCTTCTATGAAATACATTAAAAAAGGTACATAATTATAAATAAATCCTCTCTACCTCATTACTAATTCAACACAATTCATAATGTATCCATTCTCTCTCTCTCTCTCTCTCTCTCTCTCTCTCTCTCTCTCTTTTTCACTTCTATTTCTCCAATGCAACAAATACCAAAACCTTCAATACATAATTTTTACGAACACCTTGAGCCACACAAGGAATAAGATTTACCCTTTTCCCACTTTCATTCATGTTGTTGGAAATATGTGCCTCAATCTCATAGGCTGAAACCTCTGGAAGAGAAAAGTTGGTATGACCTTCATTGTGTTTGGCCGACTAGCAGTTTTGGAACCTTGTGAAAAGTTATGGTTGCTGAGACCTAGTTGATGTCTTGCCGAATGGAGCCTATTGCTATGACATGTTGATCGCTGTGATAGTTTCTATCTCTCACCACTTGGGGAGATCTCTGGCCGACAGTTTAGTTTATGTGATGGTCAGAGAGACTCATGGCAACTGGTGTCATCGAAGTAACTCAAATACTTCGGTATGAAGTCTTGTCGATATGGAAAAGTCTCGCTGACAGCTTTACACTTGGAGTCTTCGCGGTAACACAAAGGCTTCGGTGTGAACTCTTGGCGATGGGTGTTGGTCTCACCGATGTTGTGGGGTAGTTTATTGTTCGGTATGACTCCTGGTGACTGTTTGATCTCAGGGTGACTTGAAGACTTCGGTAAGAACTCTCAGCGATAGCAGTAATTCTTGCCGACTGTTGGACATTTCAGAATGACTTGGGAACTTCGGTATTATGTCTCATCGAAGAGCGATAGTCTCACCAAAGGGAAAGCTAATATCTATGTGACCTTTGAACATCGGTATAATGTCTCATCGAATAACGATGGTCTTGTCGAATAGCGATACATGTGATGGATATTTGTATGATCTCTTGGCGAATAGCGATTGTCTTGCCGATGAGATTGTTGAGGTCGATGTGATCTTGTGAACTCGGTGGAACCTCTTGCCGATAGCAATGACTCTTAGCGACATCGATGGTTGAGTCGTGTGGCATCGGGGAGACACGGTTAGTGTCTCACCGACATGCGAATACGTTTTGAATGCCTTTGACCGAGTGATGACTATCCTACGTGGTGAATCTATGACCAATCAGAGAAGTCGAATGGGAACCGTTGGAAGTTAGTCTGTTGTGGCCGTTTCTGTGAGGAAGTTCAACAGACAGGGATGACATGGATATATTCTGTAATTGCAGATGATGTTCAGTTCGATGGATGTTTCGATCAATGTTCGATGCACAGTTGGATGAACAGTTCAATGTATGATCAGTGTGAATTCAATTTTGAAAGATTGTAATCTGAATATTCTGTACAAGGTTAATCATTGAATCTGCTGTTGTAATTTGACATCAGAAAGATAAGTCTGATCTTTGTATGTAATCTCCATTATTGTAATACAAAGTGACTTCTCTTGGTGTGGTGGGTTTTTCTCCCGTAAGGATTTTCCCACGTAAATCTGGTGTTCCTGTGTGTATGTTATATTCCCTGTTTCTATTATTTCTTAGAAGTGTATCTTAATTGGACTGTAATTGAAAATTTAAAAGTATCTCTGCATTCTTCCCTGAGGTTTTGACGTTAGGAGAGTTGTTTCTGCACCTTAGCTTTCCTTACAAGTGGTATCAAAGGCTGGCCAGTTCTGTTATCCTTGTGGGTGCATTGGGTTTTTTAGTCAATTTATGTTTAGTGGGAGTCTTGTAGAAGTTTGGTAATTTGAATTACCGATTAAGATGGCAAGCACATCAGGAAAGATTGAAATTGAGAAATTCAATGGTAGCAATTTTGAGTTGTGGAAACTTAAAATGGAAGATCTGTTGGTTGACCGTGATCTGTGGATTACTGTGTCTGGAACGAAACCTACAGGCATGAAGCAAGAGGATTGGGACCTTGCAGATAGAAAATCAAAGGGGCTGATAAGGCTCTATTTAGCAGATTTTGTTCTTCTAAATGTTCATGAAGAAAAGACTGCATCTTCCTTGTGGAAAAGACTGGCATCTATTTATCAGGGCAAGTCCTTGGTGAATAAATTATTCTTGAGGAAGAAGTTGTATGCTTTGAGAATGCAAGAGGGAGGATCTGTTGCTGATCATTTGAACGCTTTCAACATGTTGATTGCACAATTAACATCTGTGGGTGTGAAGATTGATGAAGAGTTGTATGTTGTTATTGTGTTCTTTGCCAGATTCTTGGGATCACCTGGTGATGGCTATTGGGAGTACAACATCCAGTTTCAAGATGGAAGATGTTGTTGCTTCTTTGTTATTAGAAGAGATGAGAAGGAAATCTTATGAGATGGAAAAGGAGGCCCTTGCTGTTAGAGGAAGATCGAAAGAAAAAGGCAAGAAGGACAAGAAGTCTAGATCCAAGTAAGAAGGGAGATCAAAGTCTCCTGGCAAGAAGTCCAAGGTGAAGTGTTGGAATTGTGGGAAACCTGGTCATGTCCAAAAGGATTGTAAAGAGAAGAAGAAGAAGAAGAAGAATTCTTTCGACTATGATTCTTCTCAAAGTGATGCAGATGCCTTCATTGCAGCCTTGGCTACGCAGGCATCAGATGATGTCTAGTTGATTGATTCTAGAGCATCTTTCCACATGAGACATCTCATAGAGACTGGTTCACGAAGTATGAAGAATACGATGGTGGGAAGGTGTTTTTGGCAAGTGATTCATCTTTGGAAATTGTTGGTCGTGGAAGAGTGATAATTCAATTCCTTGATGGAAGAGTGAAGGGAATCAATGATGTTATGCACATACCAGGTCTGGCTTGAAATAAACTTTATGTTAGTAAGCTGAATGATATTGGAGTGCAAGTCACGTTCTCTGGAAATGGCTGCAAGATGACTAGAGGCTCAATGGTGCTAGCAATGGGTGCTCGTATTGGTACCTTGTATAAGCTGGATGCACATGTTGTTCAATGCAATAGTGTCTCTGCAAAGTCACAGAAAGCTACTCATGGAGGAAAAGGGGAAAACATTCCTGATTCTATAAACTCTATGGAATTTAAACTTCCAGCAGAAAAGACTATGCTCTGGCATCATAGGCTAGGCCACATTGGTGAGAAAGGTTTAAAAACCTTGAAGAATAAAAACCTGGTTGAGGGGCTCGAAGATTGTAACCTCGAATTTGAATTTTGTGAACATTGTATATATGGAAAGCAACATTGTGTTTCATTTTATTCTAGTCCTCACAAATATTCTGGTTTGCTTGATTATGTACATTCTGATATTTTTGGTCCAGTGAATGTTCCTTCTTTGTCTAAGTCAAGGTACTATGTATCGTTTATTGATGATTATTCAAGAAGAGCATTTGTCTATTTTTTGAAAAGTAAATCAAAAGTGTTCAGTCAATTTAAGGAATTTAAAACCTTGTAGAAAATCAGACTAGAAGAAAAATAAAATGTTTAAGGATGGATAATAGCGGTGAATTTTTTTTTGATGATTTCGAGAGGTATTATAAAGATCATGGAATTAAAAGACATAAAACTACACCTTATACTCCGCAGCAAAATGGAGTTGCAGAAAGGTTCAATAGGACAGTGATGGAGAGAGCACGAAGTATGCTGAGTAGTGTTGGCTTGGAGGAGAAGTTTTGGGCTGAGGCAATTGCTACAACATGTTAATAAACCATTCTTTGAATTCATCTCTTGTTGAGAAAACACCTTTGGAAGCATGGTCTAGTAAGAAGCCCTCTCTAAGATATATTTGTGTTTTTGGCTATGAGGCATATGCATATGTCAATGAGAAAAAGATCTAAATTGGAGAACAAGGCTGTGAAATGTATTTTTATTGGCTATAGTGCTAGCATAAAAGGATACAAGCTTTGGAATCCTGATACGGAGAAGGTTCTATACAACATAAGTGTTATCTTTTGTGAGTTGAAGCCTTCTACTTTGGATTTGCAGTCAGAGACAAAATAGAAAACAAAAAGATGTAGTTGAAATTCCTCCTACACCAGATAAAGAGGAATTGAAAATTCAAAATGAACTTGAAATTGAGGAGAGCTCAAGTAGTTCTGAGAGTTCTGATGAAGAAGAACAACCTCAGCCTCAGCAAGTGAGGAGGTCAACTCGTGAAAGAAAGCAACTTGATAGGTATGGGCTTTCTTTGATAGATTCTATTTGTGCCTATGCTTTAATTTCTAGCACTGATGAGCCTAGGACTGTGAAAGAGGCATTTAGAATGTCTGATTCAAACTCTTGGTTGGAAGCCATGAATGAAGAAATGGAATCATTAGGAAAGAATGATACTTGGAATTTGGTGCCCTTGCTTGAAGGCAGAAAATTTGTGGGCTACAAATGGGTATTTTAAAAGAAAATAGGTCTGGATGGCAGTGTGGAAAAATACAAGGCGAGGTTGGTTGTGAAGGGTTATTCCCAGGTAGAGGGAATTGATTATGGGGAAATTTTTTCTCCTGTAGCTAAGCTGACATCTATCAGATTTCTTTTGTCACTTGCAGCAATGTATGACTTAGAGGTTGAACAGATGGATTTGAAGACAACATTTCTTCATGGTGATCTTGAAGAAGAGATTTATATGTCTGAGCCTGAGCACTTTGTGGAGAAAGGTAAAGAGAAATTGGTTTGCAAGTTGAAAAAATCTCTGTATGGTTTAAAGCAGTGTCCTAGAATGTGGTACCAAAAGTTTGACACGTTTTTTTTGTCATTGGGATTTGTAAGATCAAAATTTGATCATTGTGTGTATTACAAAGTTGAAAGTGATCGAGTCCTTATTATTGCTCTCTATGTTGATGATATGTTGTTCATAGGCAATAGTAAGTTAATGATTTTTGATCTTAAGTCTTAGTTGTCTGCAAAGTTAGAAATGAAAGATCTTGGTGCAGCAAGGTATATTCTAGGAATGGAAATAACCAAGGATAGGAATAGTAGAAAACTTTGGCTCAGCCAGAGTAAGTATATCAAGACTGTTCTAGAGAGATTTTGCATGAATGATTGTAAGCAGCTAGTTGTTCCAGTTTTGTAGGGAACAAAGCTATATGTTGAAGACTGTCCAAAATCTCCTACCGAGATGGAGGACATGACCAGTGTGCCTTATGCTAGTGTGTTTGGCAGTCTTATGTATGCAATGGTCTGTACAAGGCTAGACAATGCCCAAGCAGTGGGAGTACTTAGTCGGTTTATGGCTAATCCTGGAAGGACACATTGGGATGCTGTGAAAAAGTATTCAGATATTTGAAGGGAACTTCAGAATATGCTTTGTGTTACCATGGGAACTTGGTTGAATCATAGAGGACTCTCAGTATTCGAGGCTATGTGGATTCTGATTAAGCAAGGGACATTGACAACAGAAGATCAACTAGTGGATATATTTTCATGATGAATGGTGGTGCAGTGAGTTGGATGAGTAAGCGACAGGTTGTAGTCACTTTGTCCACTACAGAGGCAAAATACATGGCAGCTACACACGCTTGTAAAGAACCAATCTGGTTAAAATGTTTGTGTTCTAATATTGGTCTTGATGCAGGGCAAATAATAATTTATTGTGACAGTTAGAGTGCTATTTTTTTGGAATAGAATCCTACTTTCCATGCCATGACGAAACATATAGATGTATAGTATCACTTTGTACGAGATATGGTGGAGGATGGAAAGTTTTTGTTAGAAAAAGTGGATACTCTGGAGAATGTTGCAGATGCATTGATGAAGCCAGTGAGCACAGACAAGTTCAGGTGGTGTGCCAATTCAATGGGCCTCAGTGCCCATGAATTTTAGTAGTTTTTTTGTGCTCTGGAGGTGCCTGTGTGATCTTCGTCAAGTGGGAGATTGTTGGAAATATGTGCCTCAATCTCACAGGTTGAAACCTCTGGAAGAGAAAAGTCGGTATGACCTTCATTGTGTTTGGCCAACTAGCATTTTTGAAACCTTGTGAAAAGTTTTGGTCGCCGAGACCTAGTTGATGTCTTGCTGAATGGAGCCTATCGCTGTGACATGTTGATCGCTGTGACAATTTCTATCTCTCACCGCTCGGGGAGATCTCTGGCCGATAGTTTAGTTTCTATGATGGTCGGAGAGACTCATGGTGATTGGTGTCATTGGAGTAACTCAAATACTTTGGTATGAAGTCTTGTCGATATGGAAAAGTCTCGCTGACAGCTTTACACTTGGAGTCTTCACGGTAACACAAAGGCTTCGGTGTGAACTCTTGGTGATGGGTGTTGGTCTCACCGATGTTGTGGGGTAGTCTATTATCGGTATGACTCCTGGCAACTGTTTGATCTTGGGGTGACTTGAAGACTTCAATAAGAACTCTCAGCGATAGTGGTAAGTCTTGCCGACTGTTGGACATTTCAGAATGACTTGGGAACTTCGGTATGATGTCTCACCGAAGAGCAATAGTGTCACCGAGGGGAAAGTTGATATCTATGTGACCTTTGAACATCGGTATGATGTCTTATTGAATAATGATGGTCTTGCCAAATAGCGATACATGTGATGGATATTGGTATGATGTCTTGGCGAATAGCGATTGTCTCACCGATGAGATTGCTGAGGTCGATGCGATCTTGTGAACTCGATGGAACCTCTTGCCGATAGAAATGACTCTTGGCAACATCGATGGTTGAGTCGTGTGGCATTGGGGAGACACAGTTAGTGTCTCACCGACATGCGAATACATTTTGAATGCCTTTGACCGAGTGATGACTATCCTACGTGGTGATTCTACAACCAATTAGAGAAGCCGAATGGGAACTGTTGGAAGTTAGTCTATTATGGCCATTCTATGAGGAAGTTCAATAGACAAGGATGACATGGATATATTCTGTAATTGCAGATGATGTTCGGTTCGATGGATGTTTCGATCAATGTTCGATGCACAATTGGATGAACAGTTTGATGTATGATCAATGTGAATTCAATTCTAAAATATTGTAATCTGAATATTATATACAAGGTTAATCATTGAATCTATTGTTGTAATTTGACATCAGAAAGATAAGTCT
Organism: Sequoia sempervirens; assembly: GCA_007258455.2. Classification (NCBI taxonomy): domain Eukaryota; kingdom Viridiplantae; phylum Streptophyta; class Pinopsida; order Cupressales; family Cupressaceae; genus Sequoia; species Sequoia sempervirens. The sequence goes on along the minus strand of VDFB02002352.1, from coordinate 40,761 downwards.
GATCTCTGTATGTAATCTCCATTATTGTAATACAAAGTGACTTCTCTTGGTGTGGTGGGTTTTTCTCCCATAAGGGTTTTCCCACGTAAATTTGGTGTTCATGTGTGTATGTTATATTCCTTGTTTCTGTTATTTCTTAGAAGTGTATCTTAATTGGATTGTAATTGAAAATTTAAAAGTATCTCTACATTCTTCCCTGAGGTTTTGGCGTTAGGAGAGTTGTTTCCGCACCTTAGCTTTCCTTACACATGTTACCACAAAACAATAACTTTCCTTATTACAAACTAATCTTTAAGAAATACATTGAAAATCACACAACTGGATAGGCCTTGCTCCCCACCCTACCGTAATGGCATCATGGAGCCTCATGGGCTCTAGCCATACCCCCTAGCAAGTAAGTCTCTTAGCTCCAAGATGATGCATGGAGCCTTCTCAAATTTTTACAAAGGAATAAAAAATGGCATAACCCCAAATCTCATGTACCTAAGCTATCTACTCTTTGTTTCAAACATACCACTTCCTTGCAAGAAATAAACAAAAGGGCAAATGGAAGTAAGGGCAAACTTATCTCTTTTATTTAGGTGAGGGAATTCAACTCATTTATCCTTCTTTCCTCCCCAATCCAAGCCATCTTGATCATTATCTTCCCCAAAAGGACTTCTCCTCTCCTCTCCTCATTTTCTATCATCTTCACTAAATTTCTCCAAAAGGAGAAGTGGGTAACACCCCACTCATTCCTCCTCTCCCAATATATAGAAGTTTCAAAAATTGCAACTCTTGGATGGGGAGGTGTGGTGTTTACCTCCCTCCATCAATGAAGGTCATTTCCCCATTAATGAGAACATGCATTTAGCCAACCACTCAATCTTTCCACCCCATTCTCTTCTCAAAATTCGTCACTCTCCATTATGGGAGCTTTTCAGGGGTCAAATCATGTTGTAAGGGAACTATTGTATTCCCACTTGACCCCTACCACTATGGTATAGACCCTAGGGGGCTTATTTTTACACCCTAACCAAAAAAAATTGGCCAACAACTCTCACTAAAATCCCACTCAAAGTTCCATCCGAGTTTCAAACTTAGCTAGAGGTTTCCAAGACCTAATCCCCCCTTACACCTCACATGAATCACAACTAAATGCTCCCACAACCTTAGCATTTCAATACATTAACTCTACTTGTTTCTAGGCCCCTGAATGGGGTCAAATTTATATCCTCAAGAAGAATTATTTTGATTCACTTTTGATGGTTCTTCTTCTCTTGCTAACACTTTTGCCTTCTTGTACATTACCAACATGAACGTCAGTATCAGTTGTGTATCACATTAACCTATTAGTTAAATATTCTAAACTTTAACTACAAAATAATCCATTTAAATTTCAATTTGTATTCCACAGTATGCAAGTGCATTCCACCTTCATGGTAGCGATAATAAACATAATGTCAAAACAAAATGCAAGAATATTGTCCAAATATCACCTTATTTATCATCCACCATATATCTTACCATTAATTCAAGAAAAGTGTATAACAAATTAGGGTGGTATTAAGTACATACAAGGTGGGGTCTTACAATGATGGCTACCTAATTGCATTTCCAACCACCTCAATACAAAATATGAATACTATAGCTACAAGACCCTTTTCAATGAACAACCAACTCAAAATAATACCATTGTGTATACTTTGTAATAAGAGGATTTCAATAATGAGTGGATTTTCCACCCATATAATATAAATAATTTCATCTAGTTGACAAAAATAATGAACTTCCATTGTTCTTAGCAGACCACCTCTAGTAGTGCATAGATAATTCTAGCACATTCCTTTATATCACAATTTCCACTTATTTTATTATTAATTCTTCAAATGAGTCCAAAACACCAATGCAATAAACATAATTACCATACCAACTTAGAAACATATGAAAAATAGTACAAGATGAAACCAAAAAACATCTAAAATAAAAGTACTAAGAAAATAAGGCCTAAAAATCAGACCAATGTGAATGATAGAATTATCTATATGACATTCAAACTCTTAAGTTGTGTCCTTATGATATTCTCACCACAAGTATTTTTTTATGTTAGGAAAGGTGTCTCAACCTTGTTCCTATTGATAAAATAATAAAAAGGTATAATTTTTAGGTTATCAAACAAAAATAAAAAAATTATGCGATAAAATTAGTTCTTGTCCAAAATATAAAAAATTGGATTGTTTGGTGTCACCAAGGGCAGCACATATTTCCTAGGCCTCTTCAAGCTCTATAATTTAAAAAAGAGGCCCACTCAACCTCTTGGATAAAAAATTATGACCTTCAAAAAATTTCTTAAAAAATGTAAAAATGTGTTAGACACATTTAAAAGAGCTTTAAGAGGGAATTGCACTTGTTGAACAACATATGATGCATGTTAGGAAACATCATAAGATATCTTCGTTTGGAGATAATGGAAGAATAATAGAACATCAAAATTAGTGAGTTGATATAGCAAGGTTATGACAGGTGGTTGGAATATACTATTTTTAGCCTATGGACTCATCTTGAGATTTAGGATTTGGGTGCCACTTTTTGGGTGGTTTTTAGCTTATGATATTCTAATTACCATTTTTTGGTTTCAAGTATTATATATCCTATATATTAGGTGCTTGAGATGGAGGTTGTGTGTATATATTTGTAGATATTATTAGGCTATTACAATTCCTCTAGATCTCTGGTTGGTGATACACCTATAAAGTCTTTCTCTATAAGTGTATTGCAACTATTTTGTTTACTAAATAATATGTTTGATTGCTTTGGAATGTGGGTTATTTTATTTCTCAAAAGGACTTTTCCCATGTATCATGGTGTTATGGTATATTGTTTACCTTATATTTATATACATATTTCTTCTTTATGTAATTGTTAAAATATTGAAATTTGTACAATGCTTTCCTTAGAGTTTTACGGTGGGAAGCATTTCTATGTACATTACTTTCTTTCATTTTTACACCCCACAAGTTAAAATGTGTAAAATTTTGTGATTTTAATAAAATTTTGAATTTGCTTAAAAAATATAAGTGGATGCTTATTCATAAAACCTATAAAGATTCATCTTCATATATATTACACCTTAAAGAAAAATTATCTTAATTGTATTATAGTAATCTATGACATGACTAGTTGAAATAAAATAGATAAAACTCAATTTGAAAGTGAATCTTATAATTCTTTTGAAATTTTATGTTGATAAATCATTATTAATAGTATTCCTCTAGCAATAAATATTGTTGACATTATTTTCTTGACTTAGAAGAATCATTTGTAACTAAGAGAACTATTAGTAATATTTATAATGTTGTTAAACAAATCTTATAAAGACAAGTACATTGTATTTAAAATCTATATCTATAATTACATTCTAAGGAATCTCATGATTAGGTAATAAAATAACACCACTAGAAAGTTGTTTTATTAACATTTACATACCACATAGAAAATACTAGATAAATTAAACAACATAACAAACATAACATATGTCCTAAAAAATATTATCATATCATGTGAAACATATGTCCTACAAATTATGATGAAATATAGATATTGCATATATTCAACAAGTTTAATTCATTAAAAAATATTGGTTAATTAATTTAAAAAATCAACTTTTCAAAGCCACCTTAATACCAAATACTTTGGGCACATCAAATTCAATAAATAATGTAAGGTATAAGACTATAATTATATATTAATTTCTACTCTTTATAAAATAAAATATTGAGTTGTAGGACTTGACTGCATAACATATGTCTTGAAAAGCAAATGCACACATATTCTTTCAAGTTTTATAGGCTTGAACCTTGTTAAGATTTTCCCTTTTAATATAGAGGTCAAATATAATAAGTGATTATGATCAATTATAGAGCTTAATATTTTATATGACCTACCAAACCATAATGACATAGTAGCATACAAAATAGATGGAACTATGGAAGATTTATAGAAAAATAATTCATGGCCCATGAGATATACCTATAAGTGATCTTGCTAGACATTTGAGATGTATTTTCAATATACATAAAGGATAAATATTTATGAATGAATAATATTATCTCTAATGAAATCTTACTAAAGAAACATCCATACCATAAAATGAATGTTATAAAAATATGAAGCTCACCCTTGAAATAATTCTCACCTTCTTACATATATTTATTAGACTTAATTCATCATATTGAAGAACTTGATGTACAAAGATAATAGAACTCTAGCACTTAGGTTAAAGACATCAAATCAACCCCAAGATTACTTTTTAGAGAATTTGATGTATAATAACTCTCCATCAAGCCTAGTTGAGAAGGAAAAAATATATAACTAACTACAACACTTTGAAAATTGACAATTTGAAAGTACATATGAACAAAAATTATGATTTGTTTGATATTCAACAACCAACATGTAACTACAATTGTTCATCCATTTTCTTTGATCAAAATTTTCTTGCCTATTAATACAAAATTATACATCAATTGTCATAGCTAATAACATAATCTAATAAAAGGACAAGATTTGAAATTGTATTCATGTTATGAGTGATAAAAATGTAAACTATATGTGTTCCCTATTTTACTCTATATGTGAAAGGACTATATGTACCAATAAAAAAATAATTTGAAATGAGAAAAATAATAGTCATAAAATATACCCAACAAAAATAGTATTACAATTTGAATACATTAAATAGAAAATATTTGAGCTAGTAATCATTATTTCATATTTATTTAGCAAAATTGCAATATATTAGCCCAAAAAAATTTGAACATAAATTAGAAAATATACAAAATTGAGCACAATTATAAATAATAATAAAATTTATGTATATTTGTATTATTTCATAAAAAAATTCAAATTGTTTCATATGAAAATTCAACTTGTTTCATATAAAAATAGTTTCCAAATTACAAATTTCAAAAATCAAGAATTATAAGGTTAATATGTCTTTGATACCCATTTCATTGTTTTGAGTAGGAATTCCATCAAAACCATCTACAAAGATATCCATTTCCTATTTGTACATGTGTACATGGAATTTTGAGCATGAAAGAACAAGCTAAAAAAATATTAACCTATTCTACCCAAAACACAAGCAACACTCAGATTAAGCATAAGAGTTAACAAAACATGATGAAAACATAAAAGATCTTACCAAATTAACCCTTGTTGCACCTATATGAGGTGGTTGTGCTCAAGGAAATTGATGTGTGAGTGCTATTACCAGTAGCATAAAGTTGCATTTGAAGATGCTCTTTATATGGTATAGGATGACATCCATTTTTTAATTTTTTGGCTATAAGATTGGATGGTTAGGATTAAAAGATGAGATCAAGGGATCATAATGGTTGAGATCCATGGGAAGATGAGAAGAGAAAACGTGTCATCATTTTGTTGGAGGAGTTGGAGGGAGAGAGATTTAAGAGAAAATCAAGGGTGAAGATTATCCTTGGGAACATTGGGTGGACAAGATGGAAGGGGTACTTTGGGGTACCCATGAGGAATGAGAAAGTCCTTTGACCCATGTGACATGGTACTAATACCATGTCACATGTTCAAAGATCCATTCCTTATGTACAAAGGACCCATGCCTTTGTACACATTGGAGGATGTGAGGGATTTGAAGGGTTTTGACTAGGATTTGGTTGTGCAAGTGGGGGATTAAGGGGCTAAGTGGTTTTAGCCCATTTAATGAAAAGTGTAGAAAATAAGAAATTAATTAAATAAGATATTTATTTAATTTTTGGGATGAGGATGAGAGACTTAGGTAAATAATTATATTTACTTACCTAAGTTAGGTCTTGCAAAAGAAGAGCGATTAAATGGTTTAGGGTAGAAATAGGAGTGGATGAATAATGGTGACAACTGATTTTATTAATTAAATAATAAAATATCATTTAATTAATATGGGATAAAGATTAGATAATTAATTAAATATTTAGGGTTATATTCAATAAATTATAGAGTAAATAGTTAGGTAATGACAATGGTCAATTTTAGGTGTCTATAGTATAATTCTTTCCACCTTTTTGATGAATGTTCCATAACATTCAACATGGAACTAAAATTGAATGATAGATTTTTTACCATTTTCTTATCGGTTTCACACATTGCCATATGATTATTATTCATCAACTATAGATGATGGTTTTCAAGTTCCAATAATATATTCTACTCAAACAATAACGTAAAATTCTTACACAACCTTTTAATTTATCTTCTTTAATTCAATTTTCTCCAACAACCTTACATTTTCATCTTCATACACCTAAACCTTCTTGAATAATATTTTAAATGTGTATGACCTTAATGACCATCTAACTTGGTAATGAATTTATTCTTTTGAGGTTATCCTTTATATCTTTCAATCCCCCTCAAGTTTTATGTTAAATTGAGAGGTATCAACATCAAAAGTTTTAGCATTGTAAGTTGGGTTGATATTTTCCATACTTTTCATTTTTATTTGTTAGAAGATTTAGTTTTAGGCATTCTTGTATAATTTAAAAAATATGTACAATTACAATGAATGAAGAATCATTGTACAAAAAATCAAGAATGATAGTAGCATCAATTTAAAAAGATAGTTAAACTAGCTTACATTATTACGATAACTCCACACAATAGAAGACAATATGGAAAAAACATGTAGGATGAGTGAAGGTACTGATAGTCACACATGTGTATTGAAATCATTCCATTCACATGAAAAGGGTTTTTTTTTCCATTTTTAATCTTGAATTCATGTGAAGTTGAACTTGGAATCATGGACTAAACTTGAAAATGTGACTATTGAAATTGTTACAATCATGTGGCAGTGAAAATGAGCATTTAAAATCATATTCTAAAAATTATTACATTGACATGATAGTCACATGTATACATAGATATCATTGTAGTCATATTGAACTATTAATTTTTTTTAAATCAAATGATAGCGACAAATATGCACTTGGATTCGTTGATGAACAAGGTTACCAATTTAGTGGAGAAAATAATTGTCTCAAGGTAACAAAGGGTGTGTTGGTTGTGCTAAAGAGAGAAAAATATGGAAAACTCTACATGTTGGTTGGAGAAACTAACAATTGAGAGGTTGCAATGACATCTGATGTAGAAACGAACTCAATATCAACTTGACATCAATGGCTAGTCCATATGAGTGAACGTGGTCTCAAGGTACTATTAGATAGAAATCTCATAGGTGCCAAATGTAGAGATTTAAATTTTTGTGAACATTGTTTGTTTGGAAAATAGAATAGACAGATTTTTTCTAGAAGTACTACTAGAAGCAAAGAAGTTCACTACAACAAATCTCTATGATTAGCTCCCTTTTTTCTCCTTTTTTTGCTTCCACCCATGATTTTAATGTATTTTTCTCCATTTTTTGGCAAAAGTCGATCTATTTTTTGAGATGGCATTTTTTGCGCCAACCAGAACAAGTCGGTGCTAAATCAAGCAAAAATTTGTGCTGACATTAGTGCCAAGATTAGCGTCGATATTAACACCTGTTGTAATGCCCTCATTAATGCCTAGATGAATGCCAAGATTAGCGCCAAAAACTATGCCTACTATAACACCCAAATTAGCACCTAAATTAGCAACTAGATTAGCATCTATGTTAGTGCCCATATTAGCGCCTTAAGTAGCACCTATTTTAGTGCCTTCTTTAGAGCCTTTTTTGGTGCCTAATTTAGCGCCTAATGCAGTGCCTAATTTAGTGCCTAATTATTTTGATCTAGCAAGGATTAAGGGTGTTAGAACAAAAAATCCTTCCCCAATATTCACTAGCCTTCAGTTGCTTGCCTACATTTCACTTGCATCAAAAGATCTACTACCTTTGATTTTTCATTGTATTTAACATGAAATGCAACAATTTGTGTGACAAGATCCATACTGTCACCAGCGTTCCCCATTTATTCCTCCAGATAATCATAAACAAAGAAAATTTCACCTTTACCGCAATATTTTGTGCAGATTAAGGGTTGAGGGTTGAGGGATTCAAGGTTGAGGGTTGAGAAATGAGGGTTAAGGGTGGTTTAATGTATAGGGTAGAGGGTTGAGGGTTTAAGGTTGAGGGTTGAGGGTTGAGGGACATATATGGTTCAAGGATTAGGGTTGAGGTTCCAATGTATAAGGTAGAGGGTATAGGGGTTTAAACCATAAGAGGGTGCCAATCCCTTAATACACCTTTGGCCCACGAACAACGTAAACAAAATTGATTACCTTCTACTCTTCAGGTTTTTCCAGACCTAGGCGGGTATACCTGAACAATAAGGTAGATTTACAAGTAAATATAGTTCCTAAATTGATAAATCTACTCACTAAGGCACGTGAAGGTGGAGTAGATATAGAGTTTTAGTGACTAATTTCTAATGAGAGTAATTGAGAATTCAAGTTTGTGAGTTGTATTTTGTATGCAATATATGATTATGACCAGTTCCTACTTCTATTGGGAGGATGGAGTGGAGGGGTGAATGATGGTTTTGGAGATAGGCTTTTGTAAGATGGGTAGATTCACTCTTCAGCTTAACTTGAATAGTTGGGCACTCTGAATGTTTGCACCTTGTGCAAACATGCAAGTATGTCAATTATTTGGGATCTTCTTAGTAATCCTAGTGATATCCCCTTATGCTACTGTGAATTTTTGAAAGGATTTAATTCATATGTGAAAGGAATCCAATTAAGACAATCTATTCAAAAGGACTTTAATCCAAACTGGAACCTATCAAATTTGATTTCTTAAAAAGAACTTTAATTCTTCTACACACCGAAACCAATCAACATTAACATCACACAATTACATCAAATGTGTATTGACAAATTAAATGTATTTTCACACACTCAATTTGAATAACATAAAAAACCACTTCAGAGAAAAACAAATAACATGTAAGCATATAAATCCACACAATAGTTGAGCACTTGAAAGTAAATTAACAATTATGCATAACCTTGTCCATTATATTTATCTTTGAATAATATGCATTATAACAGTAGTTTCTGATATGAGATGGATGGGAGAATTGGTGCAATCTATCATCTTCTTACTAATGCCTACCCTAAATGGAAGTGATGTGATGATGATCTATTCGGGTCTTGGTCTATCTTATATATATATGAGAGGCAACAAGCTACAGACCCATTATAAAAAGTCATGTCGTTTGATAACTAAACATAATTAAGAAAACAAAATATTGCAGCAAATAAATGCACCAATCCATTAATCTCCAAGCAGAAGCCTGCGAGCACCTAAGATCTGTTCAAAGCTTCTACTCCATGATAGGGTGCTCATGTTGTCGGTTGACTCCTTTCATCCTAATGGTTGTCCCGTTGTGTATGGTATATCCATAGTTTGGTTAAGGAACAAATTAAATGCAGAGAGGTGATGAATGTACTCTTGTTTAGCACAAGTATCTGTATTGGAGATCACTTCCCTCATATCATATTCCCTATACATCATCTTCTTGAGCTTCTTGTGAGTATTTTGTAAAATTATGCCCTCATCATTGATTTCATGTAGTGCAGCAGTCAGAAGCACATCGAACTCTTCCTTCCAATCATCATACTCTCGAGGATTTCCCATATCATCATAAAGTGTTGGAGTCAAATTGAAGCAGTTGAGATCTTCAATGAGACTGTTATGATATCCATTATGTGATTCTACCAATTTATTATTTGTCTACATTATTTGTCCTTTCAAGATTTGCTTGTCTCAAAGCTCCTCTCTCTTTTCAATTATTCTCCCCTATAGTCATTCATTCTCCTATATTGTAGAGTATACCTGGTTAAATTTTCTCCAATATTCATCATCTTATTGAATCTCCCCTTGATCATTTCACATGCAGTATTATACTTGATGGTTTTGACTTCTTTCTCCAATTCTTTACATTTTTCCTGAGATTTCAAGTGGCAATTTTTCCAATAAATTGTATCAGTCATTGCATTCAATACTCTCTTATCCTTTTCAAGCCATGGGGAATACAAATATAGTGTGGAAGAGGAAGATGATCTTTCTCTTTGATGTGCTAATTCCTTCTTCAACCTATCATTTTCTTTAACCAGCTTATCAATCTCTGCTTTGGTGAATTTCACCACATTGACATTCAATTCTGCTGTCTCCATGGGATTGGTATCCCCTACTCTTTGGACCAAGAGATGTCCAAACATTTGGTTTGGATTATCAATCACAACTGGTCTTTTTTCATGGGGGTACAGTGACCAAATAATCAAGGTGGCATCATCTGGATTGTATCCAGATCCTGAATACATCTTATCGATTGCTTCCTCTATTAAGTTCATTATTTTGTCCCCTCTCTTTCTGAAACTATAAAACACAATTGTAGAGCTTATATCCCACCTGGGAAAAAGCAATACTCTAGCTTCCTGAAGTAACTCTCTCCCTCTCTCAGGAGTGATGGACTCCATCTCTTTGTCTATTTCTTTTTTCAATTCTTCCAAAGCAGCAGCCTCTCATTCAAGAGTGACATCCTGCATCTTTTGTCTCATTTTCTTGCCTTTATATTCATAAACAAATGATTTAAACTCAGAAGACTTAACAAAATATTCATCATAAATGAACTCTTGTCCAGCCTTGACCCTAACATCATCAGATAATTCATCTGATGCTTCAAATCTTACAATGGTGTGTTCCTAAGGAGGCTCATATTGTGCAATTACAAGAGCACTTATTTGTTGTACTTGCTCATCTTCCTCATCACTCTCCTCATCTTCACTTATATCAATATCTACAGAAAAACTCACCTTAGGAGTTGGCTATGAAGGAATATAATCTAATGGCCCTATATCTTCAGCCTGCACTCCTGAATAGGTTGCATGAGTGGCATCAAAGAAAAATGAAGGAACATCCTTTACCAATTCATTCACATGAGCAATGATTTGTTCAATCCTTGCTAGAGGATCTTGTATTTCACCAAATGCCCTCGAATAAGATGGGAAATTTCTTCTTGTCTATTCCTCTATGAGCATAACCCTATTATATGTAGTCATTCTATCAGTGGTAGAGGCTTCATCATGGTTTCTAATCACATCTTCATCTAAGAACACATGTTCATATCCTGATAATCCCTATGATAGCCTTGCTTTGTGAATAAAGCCTTCTACATCAAATTTTTCCCTTTTTTTGCCTAGAGGGAGGTTATATTGTGCTAATTTAGGATCAATTTTATCATATCCCTCATTTGCAACCACTATAAAGTCTCCAAAACATAAAGTGCAGGGCATAATTGATTTTTTGTTGTGTCCTTTGAGGTTTTTGGCATCAAATTTTTTCAATTACCTCACAATTTCTAAGTAGGAAGTTCTATTAGGAACTACTCATGGCAGCAAGTCTGGGGTTCCTTTAAACCCATAAACCCTTATCAATGTGCAGTCAGGAAAAGAATACTAGTCTCCCCAGTTATGATTCACCTTATTCCTTATGTCATTTTCCTTTGGTCTTAGAAAATTTTGTACTTTTGGGGATAAGTTATAATCACGTGGATATCCCAACAACTTCATCAATGGTTTCACAAAAAAACTCCTCAAAATAAAGATAATGAGATCTACCAAATCGACTATCCCATAATAAAGTCCACATTTGTACAAGTTTGAGGTTTCCATTTTCATATGTATCTCTTATTCTTAATTCTTCACTCCAGACCCTTCCAACATGTCCCTCATGCAAGAGAAAATGCATGAACAGAGAATAATGTTTGAAATGAATATATTTACTGTTGTTTTTAATCTTTTCAAGCTCCTGGTTTAGGGCATTGGCCAAGTATCTAGCATAATTGAATGATCTGGCATCAATGCTTTGTATGTTTACAGCTAAGACCATTGGGGCAATAGACATGAAAGGTGGGACCTCTACCCCCAAGACCTGACCAGTTGAATAATAAGTGTATCATAAATATTCTTCAAACAAGTCCTCATGAAAAGGAGGGTTTTCATTGCTTGAAAACCTCCTGAGTTGGCCTGCTTCATTCTTGGGCCTATGCAAGGGTAGTTTACATCGTTTGTAGCTGGTATCCATATGGTGATACTCTGTCAAGAGGTCTCTAACCATGAATGGAAAGTTCATAGGACACTCCAGCTGAAACACATTAGAAATTAAATCCTCAAAAATAACAAGCATGTCAGCCCCATTATGTGATTGAATAGTTCTCCTCTTGGGGTCGTATTTCCTAGCTAGAGCTTTAGTTATTTCTATATTTATGAACACACTGGGTACCATGAGTTTTCCCAAGTTCAACCTCCATAGCTTGCAAACTGGTTGAAACCTAAAATTTTTTCTGTAATGATACATGAAGAGATCATACCCGTGTCATGGTGTCCAAATATCTCCCAAGCCCTTATATTTATCTAATAATCTATCCATCAAAGGATTTTTTTGAGCACTCCTCTTGGGTCTTGGCCCTGACCCAAGGCATTGATCTATCAGGTCTTGATTCAGGAGTCTCTTCTCAGTTTTTTGTTTCTTATCTTTGGGTTTTGCTACGTTTTCCTCCATTTTTTAATTTCTTAATCTTTTGAAAAAATACAACTTCTCAGCTGGGATTGGTGTACTTACTTGGGTCTCACCTCCACTGGTTTCTGCTACGTAAGAACTCCTAGCTTTTCCTTTCTACTTTTGTCCTCAATGAAATCTTCCAGACTGTGTGACAATTATGCAATCAACTTGTGCTTCAATTCTGGCTCATAAATACACCACCCGTTTCAGTCTTGTCATTGGAGGGAAGAATTTATTTTTAAATATCTCAACGATGCCTTGAGATGTCACATCAATTAGTACAATCATCATCTCCGTATCAGTGAGACTGTGATCCTTCTTCCACTGATAGCCACCTCCACCAATGAACAACTTTCCTTCGGTCTATTGGCAGGATGCCAAAATATATTACCTTGATACACATTAATTCCCCCGATATATTTTAATTATTGACAATCTATGATTATATCGGGCCATTGAGGGAAAGCAAGCATTCGTTCCATCGATGTTCATGAGTTTCAATGATGTTCTTAATTTTGTTGACTCTATCAGTTTATCGAGAAGAACGCCTTAGGAGTCAACCCGATAGGGTATTGTTACACCGATACTAGGTTATGAACTGCTTTCATCGGGCCATCGGTGAGGCTATGATGGGGGCTCTGCCGATTAGGCATTATTAGGCCAATAGTGCTAATTTTTATTTAGCAACGAGGAAAGATTATGGAGTCTCAAACTCATTTATGGGTGTGTCAATTTAGCAATCTGGGCTACAAAGTGGATCTTGTCACACAAATTTCAACAATTTGTGTTGATCATAAAATTAAAATGTGATGAATTTTTGTGAAAAGTGGAGGATAGGTGGGTGGAGGCTATTGAAAAATGTGATATTTTTCAGTTCTAACAGGATTAAGGGTTGAGGGTTGAGGGATTAGGGTAGAGAGTTTACTTGGGTTTAAGGGTTTAAAGGTTGAGGGATTAGGGTTGAGGGATTACTAGGGTTGACTAGGGTAGAGGGTATTTGGACGTTGAGGGTAGAGGGATGTAGAGGGTTTAATGGTTTAGGGTTGAGGGATTAGGGTAGAGAGGGAGGGATGGATTAAGGGTTGAGGGTTGAGAATTGAGGGTTAAGGGAGGTTTAATGTATAGGGTAGAGGGTTGAGGGTAGAGGGATGAGGGATGTATATGGTTCAAGGATTAGGGTTGAGGGTCCAATGTATAGGGTAGAGGGTATAGGGGTTAATGAGGGATTAGGGTTTAAGGGTACTTGAGGGTTTAAGGGTTGAGGGTTGAGGGATTAGGGTAGAGAGTTTACTTGGGTTTAAGGGTTTAAGGTTTGAGGGATTAGGGCTGAGGGATTACTAGGGTTGACTAGGGTAGAGGGTATTGGATTGAGGGTATAGGGTTGAGGGTATAGGTTTGAGGGATTAGGGCAAAGAGGGAGGGATGGATTAAGGGTTGAGGGTAGAGGGTTGAGGGCAGTTTAATGTATACTAGGGACATAGTAGAGGGTAGAGTTGGTAGAGGGTGTGTGTAAGGGTTTAGGGTTTAACTAGGGTTGAGGGTCTAATGTATAGGGTAGAGGGTATAGGGGTTGAGGGATTAGGGTTAATTAAGGGTATTTGAGGGTTGAGGATAGAGGGTTGAGGGTCGAGGGTTTAAGGGTTGAGGGATTAGGGTAGAGAGTAATTTACTTGGGTTTAAGGGTTTAAGGGTTGAGGGATTAGGTTCGAGGGTATAAGAGGGTACGTATTGGTTGGTTGAGGGTAGAGGGACGTAGAGGGTTTAACGGTTTAAGGTTTAGGGTATTGGGTTGAGGGTATAGGTCGATTGAGGGATTAGGGTTGAGGGTAGAGGGTAGAAGGTTTAAGGTCGGTTTAGGGTTTAAGGGTTTGGGGTTGAGGGACGTTAAGGGTTAGGGTAGAGGGTTTAGTGTATAGCTAGGATGTTTGAGTGTATATGGTTGAAGGTCAATTAGGGTTGAGGTTCCAATGTAGAGGGTAGAGGGTATAGGGGTTTACTAGGGTTTAGGGTTTAAGGGTTGAGGGTTGAGGGATTAAGGGTTGAGGGTTGAGGGTTGAGGGTTGATGGTTGAGGGTTTAAGGTTAAGGGTAGAGGGTTGAGGTTTTATGCGGGTTGAGGGATTACTAGGGTTGAGGGTCCAATGTATAAGGTAGAGGGTATAGGGGTTGAGGCTAGATTAGGGTTTAACTAGGGTTGAGGTTTGAGGGTTAATTAAGGGTTGAAGGTTGAGGGATTAGGGTAGAGAGTTTAGTAATTGGGTTTAAGGGTTTAACTAGAGTTGAGGGATTAGGGTCAAGGGTACTAGAGGGTATATCGTTCAAGGATTAAAGGGTTTAGGGTCTAAAGTATATATAGGGTTTAATGGTTTAGGGTTGAGGGATGTTAAGGGTTGAGAGTATAATATGGTTAAAGGTTGAATATTAGGGACGTTGAGGTTCCAATGTAGAGGGTAGAGGGTATAGGGGTTGAGGGTACTTGAGGGTTTAAGGGTTGAGGGTTGAGGGATTAACTAGGGTTGAGGGTTGAGAATTTAGGGTTGTGGGTTTAATGTATAGGGTAGATTAGAGGTGCATAGAGGGTATAAAAGGGTTTAAGGGTTGAGGCTTGAGGCTTGAGGGTTTAAGGTTGAGGGTAGAGGGTTGAGGGTATATGCAGGTTGAGGGATTACTAGGGTTGAGGGTCCAATGTATAGGGTAGAGGGTATAGGGGTTGAGGTCAGATTAGGGTTTAACTAGGGTTGAGGGTAGAGGGTAGAGGGTAGAGGGTTAATTAAGGGTTGAGGGATTAAGGGTTGAGGGTTGAGGGATTAGGGTAGAGAGTTTAGTAATTGGGTTTAAGGGTTTAACTAGGGTTGAGGGATTAGGTTCGAGGGTGCTAGAGGGTATATGGTTCAAGGATTAGGGTTTAAGGTCCAAAGTATATACAAGGTTTAAGGGTTTAGGGTTGAGGGACGTTAAGGGTTGAGGATAGAGGGTTTAGGGTATAGCTAGGACGTTTGAGGGTATAATATGGTTGAAGGTCAAATATTAGGGATGTTGAGGTTCTAATGTAGAGGGTAGAGGGTATAGGGGTTGAGGGTACTTGAGGGTTTAAGGGTTGAGGGTTGAGGGATTAACTAGGGTTGAGGGTTGAGAATTGAGGGTTGAGATTTTAATGTATAGGGTAGATTAGAGGAACATAGAGGGTATAAGAGGGTTTAAAGGTTGAGGCTTGAGGGTTTAAGGTTGAGGGTTGAGGGTTGAGGGTATATGCAGGTTGAGGGATTACTAGCGTTGAGGGTCCAATGTATAGGGTAGAGGGTATAGGGGTTGAGGTTGGATTAGGGTTTAACTAGGGTTGAGGGATTAGGGTCGAGGGTACTAGAGGGTATATGGTTCAAGGATTAGGGTTTAGGGTCCAAAGTATATATAGGTTTTAAGGGTTTAGGGTTGAGGGACATTAAGGGTTGAGGGTAGAGGGTTTAGGGTATAGCTAGGACGTTTGAGGGTATAATATGGTTGAAGGTAAAATATTAGGGACGTTGAGGTTCCAATGTAGAGGGTAGAGGGTATAGGGGTTGAGGTTACTTGAGGGTTTAAGGGTTGAAGGTTGAGGGATTAACTAGGATTGAGGGTTTAATGTATAGGGTAGATCAGAGGGACATAGAGGGTATAAGAGGGTTTAAGGGTTGAGGCTTGAGGCTTGAGGGTTTAAGGTTGAGGGTAGAGGGTTGAGGGTCCAATGTATAGGGTAGAGGGTATAGGGGTTGAGGCCGAATTAGGATTTAACTAGGGTTGAGGGTAGAGGGTAGAGGGTTGAGGGTTGAGGGTTGAGGGTTAATTAAGGGTTGAGGGATTAAGGGTTGATGGTTGGGGGATTAGGGTAGAGAGTTTAGTATCTGGGATTAAGGGTTTAACTAGGGTTGAGGGATTAGGATTGAGGGTACTACAGGGTATATGGTTCAAGGATTAGGGTTTAGGATCCAAAGTATATATAAGGTTTAAGGGTTTAGGGTTGAGAGACATTAAGGTTTGAGGGTAGAGGGTTTAGGGTATAGCTAGGATGTTTGAGGGTATAATATGGTTGAAGGTTGAATATTAGGGACGTTGAGGTTCCAATGTAGAGGGTAGAGGGTATAGGGGTTGAGGGTACTTGAGGGTTTAAGGGTTGAGGGTTGAGGGTTGAGAATTGAGGGTTGAGGGTTTAATGTATAGGGTATATCAAATAGACATAGAGGTTATAAGAGGGTTTAAGGGTTGAGGCTTGAGGTTTTAAGGTTGAGGGTATATGCAGGTTGAGGGATTATTAGGGTTGAGGGTCCAATGTATAGGGTAGATGGTATATGGGTTGAGGCCAAATTAGGGTTTAACTAGGGTTGAGGGTAGAGGGTAGAGGGTAAATTAAGGGTTGATCGTTGAGGGATTAGGGTAGAGAGTTTAGTAATTGGGTTTAAAGGTTTAACTAGGGTTGAGGGATTAGGGTTGAGGGATTAGGGTTAAGGGATTAGGGTCGAGGGTAGAGGGTATAATATGGTTCAAGGATTAGGGTTTAAGGTTGAGGGTAGAGGGTTGAAGGTATTTGGTTGACGAATTAGGGTTGAGGGTCCAATATTGTATAGGTTGGTAGAGGGTATAAGGGTTGAGGGTATGTATATGGTTGAGGGATTAGGGTTGAGGATCCAATGTATAGGGTAGAGGGTATAGGGGTTATGAGGGATTAGGGTTTAACTAGGGTTGAGGGTATAGGGTTGAGGGTCAATTAAGGGTTTAATATATTTTTCTCCAATTTTTTGAAAAATTTGGTGCTATTTATCGAGATGGCGCTATATATTTTACACCAAAGGTGTATCCTATTTGAAGAATACAAACATGAAACTTCCAATTGATGGTTGATATCAGACTACTGACCCTTGAAATTGTTTAGTCCATTGATACCCTTTTCTTGATTTTATCACATTATAATAATACTTTACCTGCAAAAGTTTTCCCCGTGCTGTGTAATATCTTATACGGATTACATATAATTTATTTCTACGTGTGGTTAAAGTATTTTTTATTCTACTTTTTTACAGGCATGCAAATATTATTTGTTTTGTGAGCCCTAAATTACCAAGCGCTAGACGAAATTACTTTTTATTCTACTAAATTGACTATTCTATCATTTTACTCCTTGCTTGGTATAAATTTACAAACCACTTGGTTAAAAAAATACTCTATGCATATATATATATATATATATATATATATATATATATATATATATATATATATATATATATATTGTTTTTTTTAAGTATTTAATTATAAGGATTGTACTATTTTTTTTGGTATTTAATTATAAGGATTTGTCTTCTTTTTATTTTCTTTTCCATTTTAAAATTTTGAATAGGTAAACTGAACATTTAGTAATTATATTTTGTTTTAGATAATATTAGTTGAGTTTTTTTAAAATTTTAAAACTGTTTAAATACCTAATATAAATGAAAATTATACTTACTAATTCTAAAGTTTAAAATGGAAAAGAAAATAAAAATAATACAAATCCTTATAATTAATTAAATACTAAACAAAAACATGATCGAACGTCACCCTCATTTATACTCGGGGGTACGACGTTCTTGGCTGGTGGTCTTGACAAGACTTTTCGGCAGCTCAAAGGGTGGCACGTACACATTAAAATGAATGCCATGAAAGGATGGCATTAAAATAAATGCCGTGAAAGGGTGGCATTCATTTTAATTCAGCGAAGGTGGTGATCTTCGCATTCTGCATTTGCTAGAGTTTTTGTTCTAGAGGCTTTGCTTGGGTGAGAAAGAATAATGGAGGACACAAAGTATGCAGTGTTCAAATCAGTCGAGGAGCTATCTGCCTTTGGGCACGACTCTCTGATTTTCATGGATTGTTGTGTGAGTCAGGGGGGTTTCAAAAAACTCATAGACCAGAGGCTCAAACGGATTCTTTTGGAGTTTGATCCCTTGAAGGTGGTCATAGTGAAAATGGTTTTGGGCCAAGAGCATGTGGCCTACAAGGAAATGGTTCGAGTTAATTCCCACATGGTCTCTCATTTTCTAGTGTCTTTGCTTGATCAAAGCACCCCCAAAAACTTGGTTCGATCAATGATGAGGAAGCTATTCAATCCTAATCTCCTGGGCCACATGGATGAGGTTATTTTAGCTCTATTCTCGGCTCTGGGGTGCCACATCTGAAAGACTTGGAAATTCTCAAAACTCCTGGTGCGGTGGTCCAAAAAATTTCACTTTTATTGGAGCTGAAAGGAATAGTGTTGGTCAGGCATCAGATGGTGGTTGCGGTTGGGGTGGAGTATTTGAAAAAATATCTTCAACTAGTGGAGACTGAGGGTGTGGAGTGGGTGTTGGAATTCAATGACTTTTCCCATCTCAATGGCTTCATGTGACCTCAGGCTCGTGGTGGGATGGTGCTAGTTTTTTTGGATTCTATGATTGTCAATGGCTCCTGGTGGTGGTGGCTCAAAATTAGGGTTGTCTTGGTGTTGGGTTCATTTAGTTTTTTGGTGATGTTTTGGTGGTTGTCTTGGCCTTTGGTGAGGCTCAAAATTAGGGTTTCATGAATATTTTTGCATTGGCAGATGATCTGTAATTTTTTGAATTTTGATTAATACAATCTCCTATTGTTTTTGGTGGTTGTAAGTGACTGTGTTGCTGACTATCAACCTGGTTGTAATCTTTTTCTCTCTTTTGGCAACCTTTGTTGCCTCCTTTTTGTATTATTTGCATTGTTTCAATTAAAAAATATATATATACTCAACAAAAACAATATGTATATGCAAAAAGAATGTACATTATAATTCCCATTCTCAGTATACTAGTTGAGTTTTAATTATGAGAATTATTTTTCCCATAATTGGGAATTGTAATGTACATTATTTAATTTAAATTATAATTTTATTTGAAAATAATATATATGAGATTATTTGAAATTATTTTTTACAAATTACAAATGAATTAAATAAAATAAAATAAGGGCTTTTTTTATAAGTACGAGCATTAATGAAGGGCAGTTTGAGCCCAAATTTTAACAATGGCCTAACATACAAAGCTGGGTATGCAGGACAGCATAGTTGAAGCCTTACGAGATAAAATTTACATAAAAATTACAATGAAGTGAAGTCCCTACAATAATTTTGTGCTGACCTACTACATCGGGTTATCGGTCATTTAATTCATGAGTTGAGCCATTAAAATTGTTCTTTGTACCAACCTCGAGTTCTAAGTTAGTCGGTCATCACATATGGTTAATCATTTAAATGTTTCCTATAGTCGGGCCATAATATTTTTCAATTAACTTACGTTTAAGCCATCCTACATAAGGCGGTAAACAACAAGAAGATAAAGCATACACCGCTATACCACCGGGAGGGTGAGCAACATATACGGTAGAGCAGTGTACACTGCAACCCCGCAACAAAAAGTATTGAGCAAGGTGGTAGAGCGATAAGCATGGGAGATAAGTGGACACTGCAATACCATATAAGGTGATTCAAAGGAGTGCGGTAAGGCAGTAAACAACAAGAAGATAAAGAATACACTACTATACCACCGGGAGGGTGAGCAACATATGCGGTAGAGTGGTGTACACTGCAACCCGGCAACAAGAAGTCTTGAGCAAGGTGGTAGTGTGGTAAACATTAGAATGGAAGGGAAAAACATTGCCATACTATAGCGGGTATAATAAGAGATGGTGGTAGTATGGAAATCGTGGCATCATTACAATTTACATCAATAAATTCCCTCACACATGCTTCAAAATTAATTTCAAGGATTTGAGCTTGTTGGGAAACTATCTGGTGAAGAATTGGTATTAATATTGATATGACTAAATACCGCACCCTCAAAAGCAAGTGAATTTTCCTAAGACTGTGCTCAGTTGAAGGAAACATATGTCTATAGTTTCTTAAGCCTTGTTATTTCTTCAATTGTGCAAATTAATTAGTTGTTAGTAAAAGAAGTAGTTTTGAAGGGTCGTCTCTTTTTGTAAAAGGCCTAAAGCTTGTTGCTTCCTATATAAATAGGAAACCAAGGCCAATTTTGAGAGGATCATCATATCATATTCCATTTTCATTTCCGTTATAGTAGGCATTAGTAAGAAGATAGATTGCTCATTCCACCCATCCATATCATATCAAAGAATTCTGCTATAAATGTATATATATTTGAAACAACATAATGGAGAAGATTGCTCATAATTGGTAATCTATTTTGGTGTTCAATTGTCATGTTAAATTTCATGCTTATATGTTACTGTGTTGTCTCCAAAGTGGTTTCTTCAAGTTATTTAAATTCATAAGATTTATTAGGGCACATTTGTTATTACTGTGTGATTATTTTGAGCTTATGAATGAAAAAGAACATCTTATTATCAGAGATTCTCCATGACTCTGTTATCATTCTGTATTTTTTCTTATGTTTTCCATACTTATTTCTTCTTATATTTGAATGAATATGAAACCAAGGCCAATTTTGAGAGGATCATCATATCATATTCCATTTTCATTTTTGTTATAGTAGGAATTAGTAAGAAGATAGATTGCACATTCCACCCATCCATATCATATCAAAGACTTCTGCTATTAATGTATATATATTTGAAACAACATAATGGACAAGACTGCTCATAATTGATAATCTATTTTGGTGTTCAATTGTCATGTTAAATTTCATGCTTATCTATTACTGTGTTGTCTCCAAAGTGGTTTCTTCAAGTTATTTAAATTCATACGATTTATTAGGGCACATTTGTTGTTACTGTGTGATTATTTTGAGCTTATTAATGAAATAGAACATCTTATTATCAGAAATTCTCCATGACTGTGTTATCATTCTGTATTTTTTCTTATGTTTTCCATACTTATTTCTTCTTATATTTGAATGAATAGGAAACCAAGGCCAATTTTGAGAGGATCATCATATCATATTCCATTTTCATTTCCATTATAGTAGGAATTAGTAAGAAGATAGATTGTACATTCCACCCATCAATATCATATCAAATACTTTTGCTATAAATGTATATATATTTGAAACAACATAATGGACAAGATTGCTAATAATTGGTAATCTATTTTGGTGTTCAATTGTTGTGTTAAATTTCATGCTTATCTATTACTGTGTTGTCTCCAAAGTGGTTTCTTCAAGTTATTTAAATTCATAAGATTTATTAGGGCACATTTGTTGTTACTGTGTGATTATTTTGAGCTTATGAATGAAATAGAACATCTTATTATTAGAGATTCTCCATGACTGTGTTATCATTATGTATTTTTTCTTATGTTTGTCATACTTATTTCTTCTTATATTTGAATGAATAGGAAACCAAGGCCAATTTTGAGAGGATCATCATATCATATTCCATTTTCATTTCTGCTATAGTAGGCATTAGTAAGAAGATAGATTATACATTCCACCCATCCATATCATATCAAAGACTTCTGCTATAAATGTATATATATTTGAAACAACATAATGGACAAGATTGATCATAATTGATAATCTATTTTGGTATCCAATGGGTGTGTTAAATTTCATGCTTATCTGTTATTGTGTTGTCTCCAAAGTGGTTTCTTCAAGTTATTTAAATTCATAAGATTTATTAGGGAACATTTGATGTTACTGTGTGATTATTTTGAGCTTATGAATGAAATAGAACATCTTATTATCAAAGATTCTCCATGACTATGTTATCATTCTATATTTTTTCAGATGTTTTCCATACTTATTTCTTCTTATATTTGAATGAATAGTAGTTATTGAGCCTCAATACTGTGCTTATGTGAATGAATATGTTGATACAGTAAAGCATTTACTGTGGATGTTTTCAGTTACATGTTCAAAATTATGTTCAACATAAAAATGGAAACTAATTAAAAATAATAAAGTTAACAAAGTTGCTTATTTAAATAATTGTGAGTTACGTGCATTAATATTTTATTAGCTTGTGTCTTCATGAACATATGTTGATACAAAATGAATGGAAGAAGAATCCAAGTAATCGTAAAAAAAATTTCCAACAATTCATACCAAAGATTGAACAATTTAGGGATATTGCAATAGGTAATTTGTATCGACACAAATAATATTACTGAAGCATTTCAAAGTTTGGGCCATAAGAATCATCCTTTTTTAAACATGGATTGCAAATAATTCTGAAAATTTATAAGTCTTGGTCATTAACATTATTGTTTGCTACAATGTCATCTAGTGTATCATTGTCAATGTTCATATGTTCTTTCAAGTATTTAATATTATCATCATCCTCATCTTGACCTACATCATCTTCATCATCATTGAAATTTGACTGTACACCATCTATATTATTAGCATATGTATTTGGATCATCATTTTCTATACCATCCATATTGTTTTCTTCCATAACATCATCTAACTCTGGATTGTTGTCTTCTTGTTCTTGAACATAACCATCTTCAACACCATCATGGATTTCAATTTCTTCAATGTTCTATAATCCCTCTCTCTCATTTTTTTCGCCATCATTGTTTTGCTTAGTATCCACTAATGTTTCATCAAATACACGCCTTAATCTTAGATCATAGTGTATGACAAACATCCATTTCGGGTCCAAAATATCTTCATAGAAAAATACTTGCACATGAATGAAATACATATATTAGAAGTATGTTATAACAATTTTATTGATTAATAAACACATGTATATATTCACAATAAACTATGAATTAATAGATTAATGATCACTACCGCTTCTTGTTTGAGTTAGAGAAATACCTACTCACAATGAATTGGTAGAACATAAGGCTCCTTATCCTCTGGTAGGAAGCATGAGGAATCTATAGAAAATAATCCACTATGGGTATCATGTCTTCATGTCCTCTCAAATGATTCATACCATCTACACTTAAAAATACAACATTTAAAAGAGTGGTAATCCAACTCAATAATTTCTTGTATTTTCCAATCATATTGTAGATTCCATTCAATTATATTCTTATCTTTTGAGCTTGATCGACTGGATTGCTTGAAGTCAACCATGATGCCACAATCGAAGGATCGCCTCTTTACATTTACACTTTCCACATGATAATGTCAACCATATGCCCACATTGCTGGATATTTCCTCGCTTGTGAAAGACCATTTATTTCAGTGAAAAAAAATATAATGACGAATATTAAAATAGTTAATAGTGTCAAAACTATAAGGAAACAACATTTTGTAAAATTCCAACAGTACCTTTCTTTCACACGCTCTAGACATGTTGATTTCATCTTTTGTTATGTTTGAATTTGTACTTGCATCTTCTATTTGATTTTGAATTTGTTCAGTAACCCATTCTAGTGTGCATTATTTTCCCCATTCCCCAAGCAAATCAATGGGAAGTGGAGTATTCTTTGGGTTCGATCTCTTAAACTGTCTCCTTGCTTCTAACACTTCTCTCTTTTTATCATACAAATCAATCCATTTGTTCATAAAGTTCATGTGGTACAAAATGAACTTGTCGAGTATAGAAATTTTGCCTACACCTATTACATGTCAGCATGTTTACTTCAAAATCCAAATGTCATGTTGTTAATTTGACAAATAAATTACAAAGTAAATTAATGTTTGCAAGAAAAACAACCACAATGATTGTGAATTTACTTACTAATTTCTACTTCAACACCATTAGATTGTGGTTTTTCTCCATCAAAAATATCTAATGCTCGTTCTTCATCCTAGACACTTGGCCCATCTTCAAAATCCTTACCAAGGAATTCACACAAGAAGAAAAAAGCTTCATTCAATACATACCCTCCAGCCATGCAACCCTCTAGATGTGACTTTTGTCAGACATATCTTTTAATAGTTTTCATATACCTCTCAAAGAAAAACATCCACCTCGTTGATACGACACCCGCCAATTCAATGTCATCAACTAGGTGTATAAGTAAATGGACTTGTAGGTCCATGAAACTTGTAGGGAGCTCCTTCTCAAATACACATACAATTTCTAAAATTTCCTTCTTCCACTTTGGCACTTCAAATTCGTGGATCTCCTTGGAGGTCACCCACCTAATATAAGAATAGTAAATTAGTATGAACCTTTAGTCATAAATTAAAATGCAATATAATATCTCTATGTATCTCACACATGAACATTTCATATAACCACATACCTTGTAAATGTTGACAATCGACTTATGGCATTCCTTAAGTCAACTGTAAGACAGGAATCCCCCTAATTTCCAATGGCATGATATGCTATCAAACACATTTATGAAAAGGTCATTACTAATTTTTTCTCACACAAAAAAAATATCAAAATACATTTAGTATTTAATCAATGTTACCAGTAAATGTTAAATGATGATATATAATACATTCATTAAATTATGAAAATCATATGTTTTAAATCTTGTGTTATGTCCATCAACTGTAAAAGCTTTAGCCAATGATGACCCATAGCTAGTAGGTTTCCTTATTGAACGGATGACATTTTTTAGTTGGCCTAGCTCTTTTTTGTTCAAAATCCCTGGAGCTTCTACATATGTTTCATTTTCCCTGCTTGGCCACAAATGTTTTCTACCAAATTTGGTATGCGAAAGAGCAATATCTCTCCTCGAAGACAAGGTGTCCTTCTCTTTGCCTGATATATGTTGAAATATAGAATCTGGGACATTTTTTAAGATGTGCATAGGATCTAATAGGTGAGATATTAATAGATCCTTCTAGTAAGGGAGCTCATAAATTATGGATTTCCTTTTCATTCCTTCTGGCATATGAACTACAACTTGTTATGGTTCTTCAATTGAATCACCCTGATCAAAAAAATCCTCCCAAGCTTTCAATTAAGTATCTTCATACTTCTTAAGCCAATCACCTAGACCCATAATCATGGGAGGGCCTCTATTTTCAACTTTTCCATCAAATTGATTCTTCTAGTGATTTCTAAACCTATGATCTAGTGGTAGAAAAACCCTGTTGTTTGCATAAATAAAATTATGTAGATCTTTAGAATATCGCCCTTGAAATTGTTTTGCACATCTTGGACATGCAAATATCCCCTTTGTTTGAAGCCCTGAAATTCAACAAGTAATGTTAATAACATCAAAAAAATAGTATAAAACTAAGTATGAAAGTTGAGATGAAAATAAATTATGAGTGTAAATACATAAATATTTTATCTTACCAGAACAAACACCAAGTCTTGGGAAATCATGAATAGTCCAACATAGCACACCATACAACATGAAGGACCTATTTTATGGAGAATGTGATATGTCATACATTCTTATACCTTTCCATAGTAGTTGCATCTCATCAATAAAAGGCGCAAGATAAACATCCATGTTTTTAACTTGATGTTTTCCTAGAACAATGAGAGTCGGCATAAGGTGCTCCTTTCTAACACTCATCCATGGGGGAATATTGTATACTATCAATCAGACTAGCCAAACACTATAATTTGAGCTCAAGAAATAGAATGGGCACACTCCATAAATTGCAAGACCAAACTTGATACTACAGGGTTCATCTTTGAATTTTCTCGGCCATTTTTCCTTTGTGTTTCATTGCTTTGGAGTCAGCTGGAATTCGCATGAATCCATATTTACTCATGTTCTTTGCATGCCAGTCCATGAATTGTGTAAGTGACTTGCAACGAAACATTCGTTGAAGTCTAGGTATAATTGGCATGTGATGTAAAACCTTCTTTGGAACTGTAGGACCTTGTGCATTTGTACGATATATCTTCTCTTTGCTATAGGGCATTCTACCTTGTTCTGATATTCATCTCTATATAAAATTCAATCATTTTTACATGAATGAATTTGCTTATATTCAATCCCCAACTCAACCAACAACAGACACACCTCTCTGCAAGTTGATGGCAACACATTCTCTTTAGGGAATATTTTAGTTTTTAGTGCCCTGTAAGATTTCCAAAGATTAAATCAATTGAATTTTTGACTTATGATGAACATGTTTGATATGTCAATCTATACTAGGATTGTTTATATACAATATATGGTTTTAAAATACCCTTAAATAAATATAAACGAAGTCGATGAATGTTTACAAATTGTGTACACCAATTGAAAATGCAAAGTAAGAAATAGATTTCAACTCACTTTAGTAGGGTAGTGAATATTTTGTCTGACCAACCAAATAGTGACTTGATTTCTAATAATATTAATGTGCATGCCAGTTGTGAGGTTCTACTTGCACCCGATTTGAACACGGGTGTCTTCGCTACTTGCTTGATGGAGTCTTTCATGTTGTTATCATCAACTTTACGTTGGTGGTAATTACCCCTACTATCATCGTTATTGTCAGCCATATGATCATTATTGGCATCATTGCTTCCATCCCCAAAGAAAATTGTAAGCATTTCATTCAATCCTTCTTCATGCACTACATTTTCCCTATCATGATCATCATCATTAAGGCTAGGTGGCATCTCATCAGTGTATGCATATCTCATCGGCTCTTCAAATTTCTCAGGTGGTAGAAATCTCTTCAAACTTGCTCTTTTCACCCTGGTATTTTTTAAAGGATGGTTTGGATCATCCCATCCAAATCTTAATAACCCTGTTGGATCATGGGTATTAGTATGTGTTTCATCAACATCTTCTACCTATCAACAAACACAAGCATTATTTAATGTTTGCCAACAATTGGATAAATCATAAATGTATCAATTTCAAATAAATATAATCAAATATAGCTTAAAAAATATAAATATAAATTGTATGAACATATATACATCAATTGAATAATGGAACATTATTTTATAGACTACCTGTTGTGTAGTTTTGCACACATGCCCCACTTGGAGTGGGGACCCTCTTTTCGTGATATCTTTTGACCTTTGGTTTTATGAGATTTGTCTTTTTAAGGTATTGGGATATTGGTCTTACTGGTTTTGGTCTTGACTTGAGGCTTGAATTGTTTAAGTTTGGGTTTTGGTGAAAATCCGGGTTTTGACCTGAATCCGGGATTTTCCAGCTCCGACGGATTCTCCCGGGCCTTGTTTCATTGTTTGTTCACTAGGGAATTTTCTGAATCTGGGTTTCTGCTTGACTCCGGGATTTTTCGGTTCTGGCAGATTTTCTCGGACTGCGCTAAAATCCTGGACTGCGCTAAAATCCCGAGCTTCGTTAAAATCCCGGTTTCTGCTATTTCCGTGGAATTTGTGTTCATCCGGATTTTCCGCATGTTTTGGTTTTCTCTGAAATTCCGTCCTGGGCTCGGGTTTTTGGATTTTCTAACATGTCTTATCGCTCATTAATGCTCGAAGTACCTTTGCTCAGACGCGAATTTGGAGGGATTAAAGGCTTTTAGATGTCATTTGGATTTCATTATTCACTTGTCTTCTGCCTTGGCGTCTGAGTGCATTCCTTGTTCGAGCTTTGATCATTGATCTTGAGCTGCTTGTGTGTGGATTGGTGGAGCACGGATTAAGGTTTTCGTTGCTTGGGCGCATTCATTTTTCGGTCGCCTCTTCGAGTTCGAGTTTCATCTAGACTAATCCATGGTAGGTTATCATTGGCCTTTTCATCTGTTTGCATGATGATTGAACTGTTCTATGATTGATTATTGGTCGGCCTATGCTTGGTTATAATGTGGTATTTATCAAATTAGGGTTTGACCCATCTTTTCATAAAACCTCATCACCCGTGCCATGTGCGCTTGTATTTATCCATTAGATGACGGGTGCATCGTTTGGAAGGTGTTATGGGTCAGGTTCTTTGCCCTCTAAGTGCGTAATTTGTTGTATTGTGTGAGGTTAGGGTTTTTTCGGTGCTCAGCCTAGATTATGGAATTTGTTATGATTTGTCTATCTTGCGCCTGTATTAAACTAGTCCCCTGCCTTGTGAAGATTCAAATGCTTTAGATTCATCCTTACGAGTAGTATTCCAAACCCCGAAATAACCCTGGTTTTCATGACGGGAGGTTTATTCATCAAGATTAGGGCATCATTGTTTTTCCATGAGGACTCATCATTTGAAAGCCTTGGAAACTTAAATTCATTTACATTCTGAATCTTGTTGGTTGGCGTCAATTTTGAAGTCATTAGAATCCAAGTGAGCAAGGTTTTACATGTCCATTCAGTCACTGGCTTGCGTGTTGTTCTTCGTCAGGTTCCCGTGGTGTCCACAGAATTTCTGTGTACCCGGATTTTCCCGATTTCGGCCAATTCCACGGGGTATAGCAAATTCCAGAATATTTGAACTATCCACGAAAATCCGTCCTGTCCAGACTTTTTCGGTTTTCCTGTCTAGTTTTATTTCTTTCGATTTCTCGAGGTTAGGATTAATGGAGTAAATGCTAAATGTTGACTTCTTGTTGCTAATGGTTGAATTTCATGATAATCTCATAATCTTTGTCTGTACTAATGATTTATTTGGCAAACAGTGACCTAGCAATAGGAATCCGTCTGGGTCGGATTTCTCCGAAATTCTACCCCGACTGGATTTTCCCGGCTTACCTTGTTTTCCTAGATTGCTTTGTTTTTTCCGGATTTCCAAAGATTGGCGATTTGTGATAGTTCTTAATGGCCTTATATGATTTTGTGCTAACCTTTGGATTGGAAAACGCATGATAATTGGATACTCATGACATTCTTTTGTGAATGCAGGCTGAATCAAGCAAGGCTGCTGCAGGAAAATCTAAGGGTGATATGGAGGGGTCCTCTATTTCAGAAGCAGAAAGATTAAGATTGGACACTAAGAGTCAACTCCCTGAAAGAAAGATATATTTGGTGTGGTCTGAGGTCTCGGACATGAATGTAGGAGCATGGCGATATGAGGAGTTTAAAAAGAGAACAGCTCAGAAGGATCTGTCTATCCTGAGACAGGGAATGATGAAGTCCGGATTGGTTCACGTGGCAGGGTTCCCTCCTGCAATCCAATGCTATGAGTTAATACTTGAGTGTGCCTGGCAGTATGACTTCAACACACAAAGGGTGGTCAGCACTGAGGGAAGAGTCTTGGTAAATTTTAGTCCTGTTTCTATTGCCCAAGCTTTTGACATGCCAGATTTTCCTTTTGTGTGTGCTCTGAACATGGACTTGGCCTGAACATATTATGAGAATGAGCCAACCAAAGCTCAGCAAATGATTAATTCCTGGTTGGAGAAGCCAAAGTCACACTACTCCAAACTGCCCAAGCAATTGCACAGGATCAAATTCAGATCAGATATTTATGATGTGATCACATTCTTGAGCAGAGTGGCAGGTTTGAAAACCACTGGAGTGTTAGAGAGCTGGATGGTCCATGTGATCAACAAGATTGAACAAGGAACCAATTACCATTGGGTAGGACTTATTAGTGCGGTAATTGATAAGTAATTAAGGGATGTCCTAGAAACAAAGAGGTTCACCATGTCTTCCTATGTGGTGTATGTGTTAGCTAGATTCTACCCATACAGGGGTTTGAATCCACGAGGGACATTTGGACAAGACATAGTCTATGAGATTTACCCGGAATTGCACCTAGGACATCGGGATTACCGAAGAGCCAATGATGCATTCACAATGCACATCACTAGGATGCTTCAAAATGTTGAGCATGTGAGACTGTCAGATGGAGTGAAGGAATTGATAAAGAGATATGGAGCCTGGTTCATTCAGTTTCCTACCTTCTCTTACATCAGAATTGATGGATGCCCGGCTGCTCCATACAGGTTACCTAGGTACCCTACTGATCATATTGTGTTATTGGAAATTGTTAGATAGATATGTGAATTTGATGCAATTGTCAAAAGGGAGAAACATAAAATAGGTTTTGGTGGGGATTTCCCTCTTGGAATTGGCGTGGCAGAGGTGTGCCCTTCCATTCAATCAGCACACGCAGCAAGTGATGAGTTGGCAGCTCATGGTTTCTCCTTCCACTCCAAAAGGACAAATTTTGATATCAACGGGGAAGCACAGAAGAAGGCTACCAAAGAGTACCGTCATAAGGATGACCTAGAAGACTATTGGGCCAATATCAAAGATGATTTTGAGGCAAGGAAGAAAAGGTACTCTAGGCTACCTATTGATGCGATCAGGCAGTACAATGTTAAGTTAATCCCTGACCAGTTAGAAGATGATGGAAACCTGGTGCAAGATCATGCCTATGAATCTGTTAAGGATAGATCAATTGGAGAGATAAACTGGAACAATGATGAGGTGACTGAGCTGGAGGACCTAATGGCCCCTGTTATGAGATTTACTACTTCATGGCTAAAACATAAGGTTTGGGAGTTGGAGAGTGAGAAGGTACCCTGTACCTTCAATTTGATGGGAAACCTTAATCCAATGTCTACTTCAGAGGAATTCGGGGAAGATGACCCCAAAGGGAAGACTAAAAAGATCTCACCCTTCAAAATAAAAATCAGAGGCCCTAAAGAAAGTGAGCCAGAACCAAAAAGAAAGCCAAAAGGGAAGAAAAGAAGTAGAGCTTTGAAAATAGGCAGGTCCTCTGATGAGGAAGGATTTGAAAAGCCAGAAGAGGAGGATGCTCCTCCACCACCAAAGAAGACAAGAACAGCTAAAGTTTCAAAGAGGAAAGGTCAGGATACCCCTAAAGATGAGCCTCCAATTGTTGATGTGGAGAGTTCGGGGGAAAAGACAAAGGTTTATTCGAGGAAATCAAGGACTCCATCCCCTAAGGAAACTGTGCAAAAGGTGGATCCTCCTCCAAAGTCACTAGTTGTGGAGCAACCCAAGGCTACGTCCCCTTCACCAAGCGTGCCTAAGCAAGAGACTCTTGAGGAACATGAGACTAGTGGAGAGGCAGAACCTTTCAGGGAAGGAGAACTCTTTGGTGCGGCAGACGAGTCTGAAGTTGAAGAGGTGGAAAAGCACTCTTCCCCACTAGTCCAATATGAAGATTCTCTGGAAAGTAGCAAAGGTACTGGATCACCTAAAAAGGAAAGCAGTCCTGTTAGAACCCCATCGCCAGTGCAAGAGGTGGAGATTGAAGTAGGAGATCAAGCTGAGCAGTTCCTTGAAAAGGAAGAGGATAAAACAATAGAACAGCATGAAGAGGCAAAAATAGAGGAAATCCGGGTGGAACCTGTTGTCCCTGATTGGCTTGAAAAGGAGATCACAAGGAAGAAACAAGTCGTCGTTGAAGACACTCCTTTGGATTGGGATGAGATGCTGTCTAAGATTGGTAAAGGTAAGAAGAAGATGGCAGCTAAAGTAGTTTCAAAGATAGAGAGGGATGAGGTAAACAACAGAGTTGTCCACATTGCCACTCCTGCTGCTGACAAGACTAGAGAAGATGTCACTGGTGAGGATTATAATGTGCAAACTTTTAACCTTGGGCCAGCATCTATAGAATAGGATATTGAGGAGTATGAAGGGTCTAGTGCTGTGATAATTGGCAGGTTAAGGAAAGAGACTCAAACTAAGCATGAGCTGAGAAAGGAAAATGAGAGACTTAGGAAATGCTTGGAGGATGTAATGAAGCCTCTGCAATCTCTTCACCCATCTTCTTCTGCTACTCCTGGTTTCCTGCCCAAGGAAACCATTTCTGAAATTGAAAGGATAAAAACCTCTGCTCAGACTACAACAGTTTGGTTAAAGGATGTGCAAATAAAAGGAGATAATGCAATCAAGGATATCCTTTCAGTTGGGAAAGATGCAATCAGAGCTAAGGACTTATTGGAGCATGTGCTATCCCAAGATAAGGAGGATATTGAGCTCTTGCTGCAGAAATCCAAAGTAATTATGGAATATGGCAAAGATCAGTTGGCTACAGGTGGGATTCTTCCTTCCTCTAAACTTAGTGAACCTTGGGAATGGTTTGAGGCTTTGCAGATTTGGCAGAAGGCCATGAGGAAGATTCTGAAGTGAAAGAAGTTGATAGATGGTGATTTGACTGGAGTATATGATGGTTGCATCGCATTTTTTGAGATTATGACTAGTAGGAGGAAAATTTCTCCTAAGTATGTAAGCCTAGAACAGCTAAGGGAATGGTGGCATGATGTTTATGCCCCAAATTCTGAGAATGTCATAACAGGACATCAGTTAGATGATGCAGCAACCTACCTAGCGGTGATGGATAAATATCAAGCCCACGAGGACAATTGGAATAAAATTGTTAAACAATCAAATGAGGAGATTGGTGCCATTGAATGCCGGCTTAGGGTTTTTCCTTTGCCACCTGTTGCCGAGTTGGACAAATTATTTTTGAAAGTTCAGGATCAGAACAAGGATAAGGGAGGTGACAATTAATGCCCATTTTGAGATTTGTGCTTCCCTATTATTATGAGGCATGTGTTGATCCGGGCTACATTGGGGAGTGTGTCTAGGTCGACCTTGATGATGTATCGGCATTTAATGTGTGCCTTATTTTTGAAATTCCTAAGGCCAACTTGTTTCATGATGCTTTATTTTGTAAATGTTTGGCTGGGCCGACATGCCTTGAGAATCTGCTATAAAGGGCATTCATGCCTCATTGTAAAGGTTTAGCTAGAAAGTAATAAAGACAAGTAAGAGCAGAAAAGAGCTAGGGCATTTTGTAGTAGTAGTAGTCAGTTTCTTGAAGCAAATATTGTAACAAAATAGTGGAATTGTTGCAACATTTTGGTGATCTAATACAATTGAAGACATTGTGGTTCTCCTAGTGAAATCTCTTGTGTTAGTTTATCTTGCATGGTTCCTATTGTTTCATCTCTCAAATTGCTTAAAGATTTAGAATTTAGTGTCTTGGAATTAGATTAGTTGGTGAATGATGTTCATGATTTAATATTTGGAATGTCTGTAGCAATCTCTGGTCTATACTCCCAGTAACTATCTGATTGTAGTAGGCTGGTAAAGTCAACCTGGACCACATATCTATTTTGTGCTTAGTTCGATTGTGGATGAATGTCTATGATTTGAAAATATGTATACCTTAGAAGATTGCACCGTTCTTGTGATATTGCGTTGTGGGTTGATCAGGAATTGGTTATTTGAGATTGGTCCATTCCCGATATCAATTATCTGCATTGTTCATTCTAGAAATAGTTTTGATTTTATCATATTCTTGCGCCCTTATCTTTTGCTATTTCTTTATCATCCGGTTAGATTTAGGATTTGAGATCATCGTATTGCAAAATCTGATAAATAATCTGATAAATTGAAAGATACAGTTTGCTTGTAGTAAGGTCCGATTGTGATTACCAGCATTTCACATATTATCTGAGTTGTTTATGCATTGTCATGACCTGACACCCGAGAGACCTTGGGGTGATTTTCAGTAGTTTATTGTTGAAAATAACCTTTCAAGAGAGATAGAATATTGTATTCTGTCTAAGTTGTTGTTGTGCAGAAAACACCATCAACACTACCTTTTTTATACAATAATTTAAATAAAACACAATTTTGACAACATAGTTTATAAAACATCAGTCCACACTCATTTATTATTCTTTGGTTTTCTGCCCTTAAGAACATCCTTAGGGAGACCTTGTTCTTCCCTTTTCTTTTGCGCAGGAGTGCATTTTAAGAAGGGGTAATCAATCAATAACCCATCCCCAATAGTAAGGTCCTTAATAGCCTCAACCATTATCAATCTATCAACCTCTCTTTCCATATCTCCATCTTTATCATTTATAACCTCAACAAATTGACAATTCGGTCTTACATTAGGGTCCCTTCCCTTACTACTATTTATAAATCCTAAATATTTTTGTGTGTGTATGAACATCCATCTATATATGTAATATGACCTCTATTAATTTATTTTCCACTTTCCAATTGGAGACGATGTGTATACATATTCAAATTTAGACCATATGTTGAAATGCTAGGCTTATATTCTGCTAGCCTTCTCCATTCACCACTGTAATATGATGGACCATAATATGGCATTAATCTCCAAGTGGTTTGTTATGAATTATTTCTATGTTTAGATCCCACATGTACATTTTGGACAATAAAGAGGCCTAGATTCACTCCATGAATATTGGAGGGTCGTATCATGTAGTTGTATCCCCAAAATTGAAACACCTCGTACACTCTAGGTAGTTGTTGATCACTAGGCCAAGCGCAATATTGTCGACGATCAAATGTCTCTGTGTAAATTAATCTCAAACTTAGGGGCATGTCATCATCTCCATAACATTCATTCTCATAGGGTATTTAGTCCACCTTCCCCCTGTCTTTAAGCAAATTATGCATCTTTAAACCGGTTCTTGTTGTGTGACTTGTTTTCATCAATTCCTCATCTTCTGAGCTAGTATATTGGAACATATTTTTGTTAGATGTATCATCTGATAAATGATCATTTCCCTCTAGGCTGGAAGTCAGTGATCTAGGAAACTTTAAACCAAGAAATTTATCCTACAAGTATCCATTGAGAAAAAAAATTAGTTATTTAAATAATATAAAACAATGTTTAAACGAAGTATACATGTTATTTATATCAAATTGGAAAATTCCCTACCACAATACTTATATTGGGACTAACTCCCATTGTAGGGAGGCATTACCACCGACCGAAGCTTTCCGCTCATATATGTAATGTCTTTGGTAAATAATTCTCTTTGTTTGAATTGTTTTCCACCTACATATAGAACATCCACAAACAACAATTTTCTCAAAAGTATTCATCCCATGTACTATAGTCCTAACTAACCTCTTATTCAAGGTAATCATTTGTTGTGTTTTTACATCCATTGCCATGTCCTCTTCACCCACCGTTGCCATTTTTGATTTAAATCATCAGCTTTAGGGTCCACGCCCATGTACATATCTTCTTTCTTTGTATTTGAACTGTGCCTCGTGATTTGCTCCAATCTCCATCTAAAATAATCAACAACATGCATAACTTATGTCAAGATTGGATAGTACATTATAAATTCAATAATACTATGAAAAAAGATGGATGTATCACAAAATTCCATCAGATCATTTTTTTCCTAAGTTAAGTCAAAATTTGAGTACCTAATGTCCTGCTTCAGCTGTTGTGTCCTCATTTGATATGACACAATCTGTTTCCATGGCCTTGTCTCACCCCTATAATACACAACATAGTAAATAATGTTTAGTACACCAATTATATCATTTCAACGAATATTCTATCCAACACAAAACCTAACTTTAGACATATATTTCACACTTTAGATGACTCATCTAGTTGTATAGGGGTCATTTCTGAGTTCACAAATCTAACCTCTATTAGTTTTACACCCACAAAATTGATATGGGATAAGGAATAGATAAAATAGGGAACCATGATTGCTCCCTTGGTACATATGAAGATGAATTCAATTTAGGATCAATTTATTTATCAACTTCCAAGAAAAATACATCATTTTGCATTGCTAGGTGCTAAATTAGGTGCACTTTGCACCACCTTTTGCATCCCAAACATATTACATTTTTTGGCTAGAAGGTGGTGCTAAATTAGGCGCACTTTGCTACGCTGACTACTGAATTAAGAACAAAAATTTAAAACTTCCCGCATTAAGAAGGAAGAGATGACAGGAGAAAAAATTCACATGAAGGAAGAGAGGAGAAAAAAGGGGAAAACGATGCGAAGGAGGGCTACAAGCAAGTAGATCATAAATTCGATTTAGTTTGCGACACCATATGTAAGGTTACAATTTGTTTTTTTCATTCCCACAAATATTTTTGTTTGGATTAAATGGAGATATTGTGAAGAAAGGGTTGTGAATATTGTTTGTTTACATGCAAATTGTTCAAATCTCATGTGGTTGCAAAGGAGGAGGGTAAAATTGTAGACATTGCATTATTTCCTCCGCATCTGAGAGCAGTGAACGCGTTTTTGAAACCCCAATGCCCCGGTTCGCTTATCATTCCCATCCAAAGCTTTTGGTTTCCGATTCGATTTCTCGAACCTTCTTTCCATAAAAAATTAGTTGAGTGCTTTCAAGACAAGTCGTTAAATTGAATCTGCCCCACTGTAGCCAAGTCTCATGGGAACAGAGGTTGGTCAAGACAATACGAGGAGATAGGGCTTTTGAGATGACAACTGAATAATAGATCATTTCCTCAAATTTGTGAGACCTTTAGAATTAAATTAGCTATTACTAATTTTCACTTATTCTTCTATAGAACAATGAGCTCTTGGTTTTGAATTGATTGTGCGCACACATTCATTTTCTTTCTAATCAACGGATGTGACTCAAGCATGGGACCTATCTATGTTAACTCTCAATAAAACCTCACTCCACACCCTTTTTAT
Source organism: Sequoia sempervirens (assembly GCA_007258455.2). Classification (NCBI taxonomy): domain Eukaryota; kingdom Viridiplantae; phylum Streptophyta; class Pinopsida; order Cupressales; family Cupressaceae; genus Sequoia; species Sequoia sempervirens. The sequence continues at coordinate 4,078 of VDFB02002352.1, read as the reverse complement.
TCCCCAAAGATTACCATTCTATATAGGTGCACAAGCATTGATTTTTTTACAATACATTTGTTTCATTTTGCATATATTTATATCCTTTCAAATATATTTATATTCTATACAAGTGTGCAAGAAATTGATTCATAAGCGTTTAAATCCAGAAAGAAAGTCATTCAAGGTGAAAGTTTCATACCATAAACTAGACGAAAACTATCATACCTGACAATGTGTACTTCATTTGCCTCCACAAACTGGACGAAAATAATTTTCCCTAGGTCGCCTCAAAATGTCAAGCGATAGAGGGAAGAGAACAAAGGGAGAAGACTCTAGCCACAATGAGGTAATTCATTGTCAATTTATAGATTTGTAAATGTTTCCCTTGTTTATTTCATTTTTACTTTTTACTTTTTTTTATTTTTAAATTTAAAAGAAGAAATTTATTATATATATATAGAGACATGTGACTGACAAAGATAAAGAGGCATTGGCTTCCATATTGGGGGCAGAGGCAGTGAACAATTTGGATGATGTGTGTTGGACAATGCTTTCCAGATACATAGAAAACCGATCTAGTGAAGCCCCTCAAACATTGCAATCAAATCAACTGTGTCAAAGGGAATCAATTGATTCCCCAAGCAATCCTAGATCGAGCAAAAGATCCAAGAGGAAATCGGTAACAATAAACTCTAGGAGTGTAGAACATGGAGTAGAGGCTTCCACTGTCCCACCCACTCTTGGGACATAGACTTCTTCCACCATGCTAATTTTTCATTCTTTCATTGGTACCTACAATAAGAAGATAGAATACGATGTGGTTTCAGGGGAAGTTCAAATGACAGATGCTTGAAAAGGGTTTGTGAATAGGTTGAAGGAATCATCCCTTCAACGGTTCAAAGACCATCTACATTTTCCATTCTCAAAGATACCCATACACCTGCAAAAAGCAATTATCAATGACATGGAGACTGAATTTGGCACAGGTTGGTCTGTGAAGAAGGTAAAGCTACGAATGTCTCAAAATTGCAAGAGATTTCGGTGCAACCAAACAAAGAAGATAAAAAAAATTCCTCCTAAGCTAAGGCTAAAAAAAAGGCCAATTATTGATGTAAGTGTCAAAGTATGGAAAGAGCTTGTAAAAGCATATGAGAAATATAAAGCACAAAGGAAGTCCGGTAAGGAGAGTACGCAAGTATTTGAATTTTCTCATAATATTATATCAAATTTATTAAACAATTTTTAAATTTTATTTGTGCATAGTTAAATTGAATTAGTATATGTTTCAGTACAAGGCCTCCAAGGCTAGGCTTCAAAAACTTTGTGTCACGCATCATAGTGGCTAGAAAGGTTTACAAGCCTTGATCTATAATTTTGTAAATATATTTAATATGTTAAATGATATTTTTTTTAATTCCCTAGGAAAAAGTAAATGATTGCATATTAATTAGTTTAACTAGTCTATATACCATGTTTTGATAGGAGGAGAAATATGGCTGACATCTAAAGCAATTTGAAAAGGAAAAGTTACAAAGCAAAAAGTGGGTCAATTTTTTAATCTGGATGGAGAATGAGGTATCAATAGTTGACTTTCAATAACTTAGTTGGATATTGTTGTGTTAATATGTCAATTTTCATTTCTTGTGCTGAGTTGTTTATTGATTCGTAGGATGAGTTCTAAAGTGCTTCTCTGTTGGCCCTAGATCCCACTCAATTGTCCCATTATTTCATGTTGAGGAAAAACATATTGTTTGCCTTAAAGGGTAGTGGGTGACATTCATGCCTTATTTTCATCACATATTTTAATTAATGACCATTATCTTTTAATATCTCTTAAGTGTCCTCATTTAAGTTATGAGTTGTATCATTTGAGTAACTTAGTCCCATGTTGATTTGATTTATCTTCTTTTCTCTCAAATATGGTATTTCAAGGAGTGCTTTCTTGGTATCTCAAGGAGTGCTTCCTTGAATTCATGTTGCCATTCTACTAAGTGATCCACATGCATATTTTCCATCCTTCCTCACGATGCTACCATTCTTTTAACATGTAAGAATGTTTTGATGTACCTTGGTAGGAATCCTATAGATCTAACACATCCTTCTAGTCTACATCACTTAGCATTGCTAACTAGCCACTTAATTTGTCCATCTAATTTTAGAAAAGGTAGTAAATTTCTATCTTCCAAGTTAAAAAAAACTCCATAAATAAAGAAATCAGCAGTAAAAAACCTACAACCTAATCTGATCAACATATAGAAGCGTGCAATACTAGATTTCTTAACATTCAAAAGATAAATGGAATGTCCTTAACACCAAGTAGAGCTATCCAAAAAAGCTAACTAAAAACAAAAACATTCTCCCTCACAGAATGGCCTAATGGTTGGTTGTCATAGAAGTCAAACTACCGAAGTAACAACACTAATCAAGTTAACATATATGCATCATTTTCATAAACAACTGAACCATTTATGTGCATGAATAAATAGTAGAAGGATGTAGATGAACTCAATTCATCTAACTTTATGCCTCTTAGCAAGCATTCCTCTTGAATCTCTAATATCAGGTGTGTGAGACTTCCCTATAGCTTTTACCTTTTGTCATCGCCTTTCCTCTTCACTGTCATACTCATCTCCTTTTTCCTTATCTACATTTATTTCTTCGGCTTCTAATTCATCCCATGTTTTACCTTCCTCCCCTTCAGAATCTTCTTCTTCTTCATCCGCATCTAACTCCACAAGAGATTCATCTTCTGAACCTTCCTCATCTGATTTTGATTCCTCTTCTACATCAGAGGGTTCATATCCTTGATCTGGCTCTTCTGAATTATCAAAATTAGAATCACTAGCTTCCATATTAAAAAATTCCCAACCACCATCTTCAATAAATTTGTCTAGATCATCTGTAATAGTCTTCAAAATTGGCTGCTAGTTCAAGTTCATTCTATTTTCATAATACTTTATATCCATGGAGTTCAACCATTCCTTGATGTCATAAAGAGAATATTAAGGAATGGAATCAATGTGGAGTACATCCGGCTTGAAGTCTTTGAAAACAATAGCCATATCAAATTCCTTTTTGCCAAGTCCTACTCTCTCAAGGTTAACAATCTCAATCTCACTAATAGTGATTACTAAGAAAGGTAATTCCACCAACTCTACCAAACAATTTACCATAGGAACAATAAAAATAGAGGCTTTGAAAGGAACTCCATGAAAACCAAGCTCTCTAAATGGTACATCAAACTCTAGTTCAAAATATTTTAGATGAGGTTGCTCCCATAGCTCTCTTACTCGCTTGAAAAATCCTTGAAACTCTAAATTGATATTATTTTTCCTATCCCTCTCTTGTTGTTCTTCCTCAATTTCATCAGGATCATACATTGACCTTCTTTCCCCTCCTAAAGTTTGTACCACATCTATTACCTCCACATAAAACTGGACATCCTTGGTCTTCTTGGTTCCTATGCCATGATAAGGTTATGCAAATGAAAATGAAGCAAAGTAATCATCTCCTTCTTCACTGGCTGGAAGAATGCATGCTTAATGTTTTGATACATGATATCAGCTCTCTCTTTTTCTCTAATGGTTGAATACCAAAATCCATTATGGTGGGCCTCCAGAGTTCTAGCCATCTTTCTTCCTCTTCCACCAAATGCTAGCCTGATCCACAAGTCTGCCAGCCTAATTTCCTTTTTTTTTGAAAGCTGAAGTTTCTCCTGAGTCACCAATGTAGCTCTCTCTCCCTTTTCAAACTCTTTCATTGCTATAGGAAATTAGCGCCTAATTGATTAACAATATCAATCTCACTAATAGTGATTATTAAGAAAGGTAATTCCATCAACTCTACCAAATATTTTACCGTAGGAACAATAAAAGTAGGGGCTTTGAAAGGAACTCCATGAAAACCAAGCTCTCTAAATGGTATATCAAACTCTAGTTCAAAATATTTTAGATGAGGCTGATCCCATAGCTCTCTTACTTGCTTGACAAATCCTTGAAGTTCTGCATTGATTTTATTTTTCATGTCCCTCTCTTGTTATTCTTCCTCAATTTCATTAGAATCATACATTGACCTTCTTGCCCCTCCTAAATTTTGG